>JAXCGZ010009611.1:112500-117054 GCA_037179515.1 Halocaridina rubra
CAGATTGGATAGGGTTTCGATATTTTGATATGGCTGGCTCTGGGACTGGAAGTCATAGTTTGTAGCTTCATAAGAAAACTTCCTTGTAGGATGTAGGGAAGACATTTTAGTGCAAGACTAGTTGATGATTGGAATTAACTAAGCGAGGAGGTTGTTATTGCTAACTCAAATCATAGTTTTAAGGACAAATATGATAAGTATCATCGAGTGTAAAAATGGAACCGATCAGGAGATAGGGAGTTACAAGAATAGGGCTCTATTCCATAAGCCCAATTAGGGAATTACTCAGAGTAACGGTCACACTTGCCAAAACTAAAATCCTCTACGGGAAGGTACCTGTGCAGGGCAGTAATAACACATCCTACAAATCAGAAGTCTATTACCAAAGCTAGGTTTATAAAAGTATCTTTTAAACAGCACTTACTATTGTGAACCTGCGATTCCTACACATCCGGCAGTATTATAATTCAATGCTATTCAGGATGAATAACATGCACATAGCATAGCTGCACCAGTGTATATATGTGTATGGATGTTGTAAAGTGAAGGCACAAACTATACTCACTCGGATCCAATACATCCAGTAGCTCAGTGATTTGGCACGTTTGTAGTCAACGCCGCCACTTGCAACCAATCTTCAACAACAACCACAACAATACCCCCCAACAGGAATCTCCTGCACCATCGTGCTCAACCAATAAGTATCGTACCTAACATGCAGTATACTATTTACATATCTACACATCGTTCCCTCTTCAAAGGAAAATTAAATTTGTGTTCCTTCCTTCAAGGCTAACAAAAAAAAAAAAGGAAAGAGAGAAAAACAAAGAAAAAACAAAACCCAAAAAGTAAACTATACCTTCCTGACCTAGTAATAACATACTAGGGTGCCCCATTATTCTCCCTCTCCTGCCTCGTACCTTCCTCCATGAATAAGGGATCACTCTCTTGAGCTAGAGCTAGTATCGAAACCCATAGGTAAAAACTTGATGTGCCTTCTGTTTCTTACCATGTAAGATCTATTTCCACTAATTTCCTTAGTGGAAATTCTTTCCTATTTATTTACTCCATCAAATTTCAGGAGAACTGGTGATTCCTATCCTACTAGAGGTTACGCCCTGGATTCATGATGTCTGTCATAACTCTGGACCGATGCAGCCTTCATTCTAGCATCACTCTCTGCAAATCTGGTCATCGGGGAATCAACTTGGACTTGATCATAGTTAGCCTTGTCCTAATCTGCCTGACCATCAACAATTGAGCTGGAGAACATCTTGTAGTATTCAGTGGAGAAGCCCTGCATGTTATCAGTGCCAAAAACACATCATCTTGAGATAATAGTTTTTTGGCAGTCTGCACTGCCCTCTCAGCACATCCATTCTCTTGGGGGAAATGAGGGTTTGAAGTACAATGTTGAAACCCATAATCTAATGCAAACTGCAGGAAAGCTGTGGACCCAAACTATGGCCCATTGTCCTACACCATCACCTCCAGGATATCCAATTTGGCAAATACATTTTTCAGCTTCTCTATAAAAAATGATGATGTAGATTCATTTAAATATGCTATCTCAAGCCATCTACTGTAATAGTCTACTACTATTAAATACTCCTTCCCTTTGTAAGAACAAAGATCGGCTCATATTTTCAACCAGGGTCTTTCTGATAACACTGTTGGCCTGAGAGGTTCTGCCCTTTGTTATCGACTATTCAGTAGGCAAAATGAGCAATTATCAATTCACCATTTCAAATCTGGACCCAGATTAGGCCACCATACTGAATCCTGAGCTCTTTTCCTACATTTAGTCAGACATAAACGTCCCTCTGAGTAAATCCTCTGCAAAATTCCCTTATGCAGAGATTCTGGAATGACTATCTTATCATTATACAGCAACAAGCCTCCCTCCACCACACTTAGATAACTCCTGGCTGACCAGTACTTAAACAAACCTGCATCATTACTGGCAGACTCAATGCAGAGCTGATTACTAAATGTAAGTCCTTATCCTTGGCTTGTTCTTCCTTAATCCTCTGTAAACTGGTTGCTGGTTACTGGCAAATTTCCTAGTATGCCACCTACAAAGCCTTCCACTTCTACTTCCAATGAAACTTCCATCTGATCACTATTCTCAACTGGAGCCCATGACAAGGCATCCACCACTGACATGAATTTTGCTGGCGTATACTCAGCCACCAATGAAAATCTCGCCAATCTCATTAGCATCCATTGGCATCTAACTGGCTCCAAATACAACTCCTTGAAATTTAATAGTGGTATCAATGGTTTATGATCAGTCTCCAAAGCAAATGAGACTCCTATCGGAAACTGCTGAAACCTTTCACAAGCCCACGAGGCACTCTTTCTCAATTTGTGCCCACTTTTGTTCTGTGTTGGACAGCAATCTTGAATAAAATGCTATAGGCCTCCATGCATTACTATATCTCTGCATTAACACTCCTCCTGATCCATATGAACTAACATCTGCAGAAACCTTGGTAGGTTTACTGGAATCAAAATAACATAGAACCGTAGCCAAAGTCAAAATTTTCTTCAAGGACTGAAATGCCTTCTCTTGGTCTTGTCCCAAACCCAAGAATCCTTTGTAGACAACAGGAGGGTATGCAGTTGAATGACGTCTTGTAACCTTGGCAGGAACCTAGCCAAAATATTGACCATACCCAATAGTCTTTTTAACTCTTGTACAACTGAAGGTCTATCCATGTTTAAAATTGCCTTTTCCTTCTCCGGATATATTCTGACTCCTTCTGCACTAATGATGTACCCCAGAAATTCTATTTGTTTTTGCTTAAACAGACACTTCTCTTCATTCAGTTTCAATTCTGACCTCTTAATTACATCTAAAACATTTCTTACATTTTTATCATGCTCCTCCTCTGAACCTCCAAATACCACTATGTCATCCAAAAAGTATTCCACTCTTGGTAACCTGTCTAACAATTCTGTCATTTTCCACTGGAATATCTCTGGGGCAACACAAATACCCCTTGGCAACCTTTTAAATCTGTACCTACACATGGGGGTCATAAATGTAGTGAAATCTCCTGATGCCTCATCTAACGGTATATGGTAAAACCCTGATTTTGCATCTAATTTAGAAAAATAAGCAGCCTCTCTGAATTTACTAGCAACATCACCAAATGTGGGAATGTAAAAAATCTTTCTCTTCAAATACTTATTAAGCTGTCTGTAGTCCACACACAATCTAACCTCCAAAGCCACTGTCATAGGTTTCATCACTGGTATCATGGGAGTGACCCGTTCTGTAGGGTGTATTACCTTCTCAATGACGTCAGACTTCTCTTTACCAGCAGATACCAACGGTATAGCCAGTGATCTAGCACACCTTACTCGGAATGGAACAGCCTCCTGTCTTAAACATAAACTCACTGGCTCCGTCTTCCACCTCCCGAAGCCAAAAAGTTATTTTTCCACCTCGATACTGCCCATAAAAACTATGATTTGCAACTCCAATGCTGCACTCCTACTAAGAAAATTGTCTGATTTGCTCTTTGGGCTCAACATGTACATTGTCATACAACTTCTTACCCTTATACTCTACTAGGGTACAAAACACTACTATAACATCCGCTTGACCTGCATGAGAGAACAATTTCCTGTATGCTTTATTCAAAATTCCAAGTCCCAAAATGGATCTTACTTTCTGATAGGTGCTATAATTTATAATGGTTACATCAGCACCTGTATCCACCTTAAACTCCACTGCCTGGCCCCCCAACCTTTGTACCACTCTTAGTGGGTCTGACCCTGACACCACATCCCCAGCCAATTCTCCCATAATGCTTGAGCACACTCTAGCTCATGCTCCTTCAGAAGTGGAATCTGATTAATAACTCTTATCCACTGCATCCACCTTACTATCAGTCCCTTTACACATTACTGCAAAATTATTTCGTTTATGGCATTTATTACATGTCTTCCCATATGCCGGGCATTTACGAGGTAAATGGGACTGCCCACAAAATGTACACTTATTTTCTATGTCCTAGTTGCTTTCTTCTTACCTCTTAAGAACTTCACCTCATCAACGCTCTTACTTTGCTTTTTCTCTTGTTTCCTGCCCTTATGGGCATCATGATACGTCTGAGCATACTCGACGTCATCTAAAGTCAAGACCCCATCTTTTGAATAATACAGTAGCTCTAGCTTCTCCACTAGATCCCCATTCAGGATTCCAGAAACAAACTGATCCCGAATGCTTTCCTTTCTATTAGTAAAATCACAATACTCAGACGCTGAATACAAAGCACGAAGGTAGACTTCAGTATCCTCATGTGGTTGCTGTGTGTGCAGATAAAACACTCGACAAAACCTTAACACATTCTTCCGTGGTGAAAAATAATTCTTAAATTTCTCTATTACTGTTTTGTAGTCTTGGGCCTCCAATGTCGACAAATTAAATGTTTTCATAACCTCCTCCGACTTGGGACCCATGCAATATTTAAGGATAGCCACCTAAAATTCCCCATGTTTACTATTCAATTCTGTCAACAGTCGGAAGGTTTCATATTGGGT
>JAXCGZ010009612.1:0-45000 GCA_037179515.1 Halocaridina rubra
CCAACACCACTACCACTAACACCACCAGCACAAAGAACACCACCACTCTCCATTGTACTAAGTTTGGTCAAGATTTGAATGATATTTTCAGCATGTCTAACCTACTCTATTCTACTCTACTTATTTATTCTATTTTTCTGTTTATGATTCTTCTAATAAGCACTAACCTATTCATACCCACCCTACCTCTGTCATATGTCTATCTAATCTACATTTGAAGGTGTCTAAGGTATTGGCATTTATTATCCTACTAGGAAATGTGCTCCATGCATCAGATACTCTATTACCAAACCAATTTTTACCAATTTCCCTTCTGAACCTAAATTTATCAAGCTTAAATCCATTATTACGAATTCTGGTTTGATCATGAATTTTTAAAACTTTATTTATATCACCCTTGTTAATCCCTTTAAACCATTTATACACTTCAATCATATCCCCCCCTTGCTCTGCGCCTCTCTAGAGAATGTAGATTAAGTTTTTTTAATCTGTCCTCATATGGTAGATTTCTGATATTGTGTATCATCTTGGTCATTCTTCGCTGCACTCTCTCCAAGGATTCAATTTCCATCCTATAATAGGGTGACCAGAATTGCACAGCATAATCTAGATGGGGCCTAACTAATGCAAGATAGAGCTGCAAAATAACTTTTTCCGTCCTATTGCCAACACTTCTTGAGACAAATCCTAAAATTCTGTTTGCTTTATTTCTGACTGTTGTACATTGCCCTCTTGGCTTAAGATTACTACTCACAAGAACTCCCAAATCCCTCTCACACTGAGAACTCATGATTTCATGGTTAATTAGCTTATAACTCGTATAGTCTTTTATAGTACCCAGTTTAACTACTTTACATTTTTCAACATTAAATTCCATTTGCCACTTATCCGACCATTCAGATAATTTATCTGAATCTTCCTGTAAAGCATGAATGTCTTCTTTTCCATTTATGATTCTACCTATTTTATTGTCATCTGCGAATTTACTTAGGTTACTACTGATATCCGAATCCAGATCACTTAGATATACGATGAATAATAGAGGACCAAGTACCGAGCCTTGTGGTACCCCGCTAGTAACTGAGCCCCACTCCGATTTCTCTCCATTTATGCAAACCCTTTATTTTCTGTCTATTAACCATTCTTTGATCTATCTGAGAACAGCTCCTCCTATACCATGAGCTTCCAGCTTTTTAACTAATCTTTTGTGAGGAACTTTATCAAAAGCTTTGCTAAAATCTAGATATATTGTATCATATTCTTTGCCACAATCTACTGCCTCGTAAACTTCTGAATAAAAAGACAGTAAGTTTGTAAGGCACGAAAAACTCTTCATAAACCCGTGTTGTGAAAGTTTTATCAATCTGTGTAATTCTAGATGTGCCCTTATTTTATTAGCAATGATGGATTCTAGAATCTTACCTACTGTTGACGTTAAACTTACAGGCCTATAATTATTCTTTTTAACTCGTTCTCTTTTTTTTTAAATATTGGTACCACATCTGTCAATTTCCACTCCATGGGTACCGATCCTAATTTTATTGAATTATTAAATAAGGCAGTTAGTGGACAACTAAGCTCTTCCTTGCATTCCTTTAATATTCTAGCATATATTCCATCAGGTCCCGGAGATTTATGAGCCTTAAATTTATCTATTTTGTTTAATTACCTCCTCTCTCGTAATATTTATTGAACTAAGTATATTATCGGGACTGTTCTGTAAATGGATTCTACCTCTGGAATATATTCCAAGTTTTCATTGGTAAATACAGATAAGAAATAATCATTTAAACATGTCCACATCACTTTATCATCATATGTGATATGGTCATTGGCTACTTCAATTGGTCCGAGTTTTTCCTTAAATTTTGTTTGATAATGTTGATAAAACCCTTTGGGATTTTCTTTAGCTTCTCCTGTTATTTTAACTTCGTATTTTCTTTTCGACTCTCTAACTATCTTTTTAAGTTCCCTGTTTAACTGTATATATTGCTGCTTCACCTGCTCTTCACCTCTTTTTAGTTTCCTGTATATTCCTCTTTTAATACCTATAAGATTCTTTATTCTATTGTTCATCCATTTAGGGTCATTTTTTCTTGATCTGCAATGTTTCATGGGAATATAATCTCTCTGACTATTCTTAAGAGTCATGACAAAATTGTTATATTCCTCATCCAAATTTATATTAACTGACGGATTGCTGTTCTTTCCTGTGAGAGAATTTACTGTATTGATTTTATCTTGTGATAATCATTGGCCTGTGGTACTCAATTCTCGGGGTAATCTGCTACCTGCGACCTGATCTGCTGGATTAACTACCCACATCTGTACCCCCAGATATCCCCTCCCATACCTCATTAGATAAATTCGTTTTTAAGCCCTCAAAATCTCCTGCTCTAAAGTTTGGAACAATATTCTTATTTTCCTTTATTGTTTCCTTGAAAACTATGTTAAATCTAATGGAATCATGGTCACTGTTGCCCAATGGTTCACCAACTTCTAAATTTGTAACAATATTTTCTCTATTACCCAAGAACTAAATCCAGTATATTCACCCCCCGTGTTGCTTCAAGTACATGATGAGAAAGGAAATTGTCTTCTACTACTTCCAAACTCTCCTTAGAGCTACTATCACCTGTTATGGTTTCCCAGTTAATATTCCTAAAATTAAAATCGCCTACAATGCAAACCCTATTTGACCTGGTCACTTTAGAAATTTCATTGCATATAATTTGCGAATTTAAATTATCTAGATTCGGTGGTCTGTAGATTACTCCTACAACTAGACTTTCTGTATTATTTTTAATTTCAACCCATAAGGTTTCTGAATTTAGATTTGTCTTAATTCCAGATTTAATGCAGCTTCTGAGGCTATCTTTAATATACATGATTACCCCTCCCCATTTTCTATCTGCACTGCGATCCGCATTATAAAGTTTATATCCTTTAATTATGTACTCAGCTTTAAGGTGTTTGCTCTCTAAATTAATCCAACTTTCACTAATGCATATTATATCTGGTCTCACTACATACTATGGCTCTCAGTTCTTCTACCTTGTTACCTAAACTACGGCTATTAGTATAATATACTTTTATACTTTCTCTAGGTTTACTCTTCTTGTGGCTATTCTTTTTAATATTTGTTCTATGTATGTATGTGTGTAAGTATGTATGTATGTATGTATGTATGTATGTATGTATGTATGTATGTATTTATGTATGTATGTATGTATGTATGCAAGTATGAATGTATGTATGTATGTATGTATGTATGTATGTATGTATGTATGTATGTATGTATGTATGTATGTATGTATGTATGTAGGAGCCTTAGCTTTAAGATTCATAAATGCAACATTGAGTAAAAAGATATTTACAGATCATAAAATTAATATCCATTTTCGTATATAATATTTAGTGGTTCGTGAAAAGAAATAGTTGTACAATATACTGTACAGTACAAAGACATTTCCGTATGTAATTACTAATTCTGGAAAATCAAATGAAATAAATGCACAATATATTATACACTTTCAAAGTTGATTCCATTTGTAATTACTAATAATGGTGACTTTAAAAAAAATTGTAGAATAACATATAAAATAACGATGAGGGCAGTTTCCTTTGCCCTTCCGGGATCATACTCGTAAAAGAAAATAAAAAAAAAAATAAAAGAATAAAAAAAAGTAATTTCCAGATGTTCTTACTAACACTAGGTACCTTAAAAGAAATATTTGCATAATATATTGTACGGTACAAAAGCAACTCCATTGGGTACTCATACTGGTAACTTAAATAGAGAAAAGTTCTTGTTTATTGTTCACCGGCAGCCAATGGCGAAATAATTATAACAGAACAGACTCACACACGAACACCCTCATATTGTTCACCTCCTCGGTATCAAACAGTCCCATTAGGCAAGTTATTGTCAAAAGACAGCAAAAGTTTGAGAGAAAGAGCTCCCGAGCGTCAAGTTTCGTGGTCAAAAGGCGCAACCCACTCTCCTTGATTGCTGAAGGAAAATTTTTTTTTTTGGAAAGTGGTGAATAAATGTTATGAGCTTTTTCTTTGGTGAATGTCATTAAAATTTTCCTAACGGAATTCTGTGCTTGTGTTTGTAATTAACTGATGCGTGGCCTTTAAAATGAAACTTAAAAGTTTTATTCCAGAAACGGCGAATGCCCCCCTTCCCCCAAAAACATAATGAAGAACAATAAAAAATTGTGGAGAACAGCAAGTTTAGTTCTTCGTACACTAAAAAAATAAAAAAAAAAATGCATGAATATACAAATCCATATATATCTAAATTAACAAAGAAATTAATAAATAATAAATAAACTAATGCTTACATCAATATATATGTATATATATATATATATATATATATATATATATATATATATATATATATATATATATTATATATATATATATATAAACAAAACAATGTGATGTCCCTCATAAAAAAAAAATCACAGCAATGGCGCAGTTTTAACGATATAATTGGTACTTAATTTCTTACAGAAAATCTTAGAGAGAAGCAAATGCATTTTATGTCAACTGATATATAATGAAGAAAATGGCGCTCGTTGTGTGGTGGAATAGTTTTGAATTTCCTAAGGCAATGTCGTCGAATGTTGATGTTTCTCGGCAAAATTTACTCTCTCTCTCTCTCTCTCTCTCTCTCTCTCTCTCTCTCTCTCTCTCTCTCTCTCTCTCTCTCTCTCTCTCTCTCTCTCTCTCTCTCTCACACACACACACACACACACACACACACAATTAGGTAATCACACACACACACACACAGTCTTTAAATTCCTTCATGGTTATGATAGAGTGGATAGGGATCGATATTTTGATATGGCTGGCTCTAGAACCAGAGGTCATAGTTTGAAGCTTCGTAAGAAAACTTCTTCGCAGGATGTAAGGAAATACTTTTTCAGTGTAAGAGTAGTTGATAATTGGAATTGGCTAAAGGAGGAGGTAGTTAATGCTATCTCAATCCATAGTTTTAAGGACAGGTATGATAAGTATCACTAAGTATAAAATGGAACCGATCAGGAGACGGGAAGATACGAGCTTTGGGCTCTTTCCCGTAAACACAATTAGGTAATCACAATTAGGTAATCACACACACACACACACACACACACACACACACACACACACACACACACACACACACACACAAAAGAAACACACAAACAATCAAATAAACAAACTAACAAGCAAAACCAATAATCCACCTGTTTTGTATGCCTATGTATGTATGTATGTATGTATGTATGTATGTATGTATGTATGTATGTATGTTCTACATTTATTTACCTGTATTATTTTCTAAGGAATTCATATTGTCTTCCCTAATCGAGCAATGGTGCATACTGTAGTCAGCAACAACTTGGATATGAAAACACATGTCACTGACTAAAGATTTGTTATGCGAAGACAAAAATGGTAATACTACGACTATTAACATTCCTTTCTTACATTTTATGCTACACTGGTTTGTGGTGTTCACATATAATATGTGACCAGAAGCTAAAGACCAGAAAAGACTTCAATGGAGAGAAATATCCTTGCGAATGCAGAGACCGCCATAATCCAGAAAGACCCAAGACCTCAACGAATCGCGAAAAAGAGTTGCATTTAAAGGGCTGTGTTGCTGATTGCTTGAGGATGGAGAATAAAATGCTGCGGAATCACCGTGCAGTACACAGAAAACCCAGAGAAATGATTGATGATGGATATGAAAACCTCAGAGGCTGGATGCCGGACAGACACAAGAATTGCTTTGAAGACTTCCGTATACTTGTGCGTGAGTTAACATTGCTACAAGAGGAAATTAGACTTAAAAAGGAAAAAATAGCGGAATTGGAAGAGATTATTAAGCAAAAGGACGAAATTATGGAGACAAATGAGAAGGTACTCCGTCGCTTGCAGTATAAATTAAAAGATGCTGAGAGCTCTGATTACGAGAAAACATACAATTATACAAAAAACATATATGAAAGGAACGAGTTTTCAGAAGATATAGTTTCTGAAAATGCAGTTTCTATCAATGTTTTGAAAAGACCAGATCCTAACCAGTCTGAAGCAGTAGCCATTAATTATAATGACAGAGTTATTCCAAATATTCCTTACCCGTATCAAAAACCGTTCCCCAAGGGATCCCTTTTGGAAGTATGGTTAAATATGGAAAACAGTGACCTGGATTATGTTCGAAAAACTAGGCCTTATACAGTTACTTCTCTCTCCAGGAAAGAAAGTCCTGAGGGCGGAAATATCTCATACATTTCCAGTGTCTATAAATATATCTCATCTATTGATGATGCTGGTACACTGAACTTAAAACAACCTCCGAGCACAGAACAGACTCATATATCATCGTATGCTCATGCATCCCCATATGTTGATTACTCATTGACTTTTCCCCCCTTTCCTTAAAACTTATATCAGTGAGACATATTTATAAGCCGTATATTACACACTCAGATAAACAAGTGACATATATTTCAAGCTATTCTTCAACGCAAGGAAGCAGCAGGCCACCTTTTTGCCTCATCATCACCCACTAGATCCGGTTAGCCATCTGAACTGGAAGACTCTTTAAAATGTGGATCTGTATTAAGCTATCTTCACTGATTTAAGCATTATCCTATGGTCTAGTGTATATTATTATATTATATGTTTATTGACAAAATATTATAAACGTATTACAAATATATATATATATATATATATATATATATATATATATATATATATATATATATATATATATATATATATATATATATATATATATATATATATATATATATATATATATATATATTGCACAAAATAGCATAATTAATAGAAAATAGTTTGTCCATCAAAAATCTTAGCCTAAAGAACACTACAAATATTCTCACAAACTTACCAACAAAAGTAAAAAATCATATTTATCTTAATGCCTAATTCTGAATTACAGTTAGAAGAATAGACTACATCCAATTACTACAATTTAACCTATGCAATGAATCCAGTTTATCACTTGTAAGATTCATTATATGGAATATTACCTGATGAATCCGATTTTCCGTCCGGATCCGTTAGTAGGATAAAGGACAGACCAGAAAATTCTCCAAGATTAATCCAAAGTGATATCGACTGGTATCATGGTGATATATACTTTTCAATATCATTTGGACCATTTCTGAAACAAATGGATGTGGAGGCGAATGAAAACTACAACTAGTGCTAAACACTACCACTGGTAGTGGCTGTTTGCAGTGATAGCAACAGCCAATAGCAGTGGGTAGAGGTAGCTGTTACCGGTATTGGTAAATCCTGTTAGTTTGTGGCTACTGGCGGTGGTAGCTATATGCTGATGGTAATGGCCATTACTGGTGATAACTACTTCTTGCTGGTTGTGGTGAATGCTTGCTATCGCTGAAGATTGTGCAAAGATTAGTCTTAATACATGTACTCTGAAGTAAGAATATTTAATAATAATAATAATAATAATAATAATAATAATAATAATAATAATAATAATAATAATAATAATAATAATAATAATAATAATAATAAAAACAATAAATAATATTGAGGATGTATGTCTCTCTGTCTCTGTCTGCATGTATGTATGTATGTATGTATGTATGTATGTATGTATGTATGTATGTATGTATGTATGTATGTATGCATGTATGTATGTATGTATGTATGTATGTATGTTTGTATGTATGTATGTATGTATGTATGTATGTATGTATGTATGTATGTATGTATGTATGTATGTATGTATGTATGTATGTATGTATGTATGTATGTATGTATGTACAATAATATTCCTTGTGATGTTGTGTTGTTGGCGGTAGAATTTCGCCGCAGTACACACTGTTTATTGCAGATAGCGACTAATGGGGATATTCTTACTTTTACTTTTACTTTTTGTGGATTATACCCTCCTGTAGAAGGCTTCGCCTCCTCTCTGGCGGGTCTTAAGTTTATTTAAATTTTTTTTTTTACTTTTTATTTATCTCTCTCACACCTTGAAGGGCTCATTTATAGTAAAGAGTTCGATATCATTGCATTTTTCAAATAAGTATGTTTTCAGTTTTTTCTTAAATTGCAAAACATCTTCACTGTCTCTGAGTAGCGCTGATAATTCATTATATAATCTTGGAGCACTATACTGATAGGCTCTACTACCAATATTTCGATTAGATCTTGGTTCATGCAGTCTATATATGTCATCTGCATGTCTCACTGTGATGTTTGTTCCAAGTTCAAAAAGGACTAAATACTCATGTAAGTATTTCGGTTCCCCGGCCTTAAATGTCTTGTAGATTAGCAAACAGATTTTGTATACAATTTTTGCTTTTATCGGCAGCCAATGCAATTCAATCAGTGTCGGTGTAATTCTTTGATAGAGACAAAGAAATTCACATTCCTATTTCATGCCTCTCTTAGTAAGTGACTATTTAGGATAGGAGGAAAACCAGCAGTCCCTCTATACCTTATTTTCCCTTGCCAAAAAACAACTGAAAGAACCTCTACTACTTTAGATCATTTTGTTACAGTTGTGGCCAAACTTTTTTCTGCTGTGGGATACAGTGTCTTTTCTATAGAAAAAGAATGTAGTGATCAGTATATACATTTCATTCTTCCTTCAATATGGACTCAGGTTAGTGAATAAAAGACCGAAATGCAATCACGCATCCAAATTATTTATCATTAATTACCTTCTACTTTTAGGATTCGAACCTAGGACCTCAGAATAATAAAAAAAAATAAATGTGTCTACTGGTCACTGGTGGGTGGGCATAGAGGTAAAACCTTAAAATAGAAAGGCATAGTTGTACCCTCTGAAATTCTGAGACTCCAACATGAGTGTCAGTTATCTCTATTTCCTGACCTCTGTGGTTCAGTGCACTTAGCTATGAACTTCTGTTCTAAAGGTCTAGATTCAAATCTCGACAGTAGGAAGTAAAATATATGGTAATAAGGGTGTGATTGCATTCTTATATTTTTCTCACCAACCTCGGCCCTTACTGAGGATGAGAATTAAATGTGTGAGGTGGTCGAAAGTTTTTTTTTTTTTTTTTTACTTCTTCATATAAGACACCATATCAAAGTGAAGGTAGAAGAGTGGCCTCAACTGTAAGAAAAGTACCTTAAGTAGTTGGACTTTACATACCTCCAAATCATTATATTTTTCCATTATTTTTCGGCAAGAAAAAATTATGGATAGCAGGACTGCCGGCTTTTTACCTATCTTAAATAGTCGCATCCTAAGAGGCATGAAATTCGAGTGTGGATTTCTTTCTCCTCTATCACTATGGATATCCCCATTGGTTGCTTCCTACGACACGCTGGATATACTAGGGTGAAATTTCATCCTCACCACCACCAGGAATACTTCATACATACATACACTGACCCATAGCTCACGCCCATGGACACATCCATGTGCAGGCTAGAAGTTCTCACATGGCTATCTCTGTTATAAAAACCAAGCCCAACATTTGTCGGGAAAGCCTGCATTGTATTAGCTGCCCCCACACCATAGGTTATGGGGTGTTCCCCCTTCTTTGATAGCCTATTGGTGGAGGCATGACCAAGTGCCATGCCCGCCACCTCTTTGTATGTGTTTGAATGACCCGAGGTGTTAAAAAGGGTCAAGCAGCACTCGAGGGGAGGCAGCAGAGTATTTTTGGTGCCCATACAAACAACATTAAGTTAAGGGGGCGAGGGCATTGAGGCCTAGAGGAACTCTGTAGCTTTTAAATAAATTAAGTGTTAAGTATCTTTGCATATCTATTATCACCTTGCACGATTGAGCCCTGGCCTGATGTGTAAAAGATTACAAATATAAATCATATCTACACGACAGTGGTGGCAACGAAAGTACAACTCTAACACGACAGTGAAGTACGACAACAAAATACGTCAGTGGTGACCTCTAACACGACTACTAAATACTACAGCATACATACATACATACATACATACATACATACATACATACATACATACATACATACATACATACATACATACATACATACATACATACATACATACATACATACATACATAACAAAATTGATCGAAATCTAAGAATTGTTAAAAGATGATGAGGAAAGCATTCAGTTCAACACTATTCACACCCACACATACATACACACCATCAATATGTAATCTATTCTCTTAAAACATAAAGATGTATCTATGTTTGGCTACTTATTACCCGAAGATGGGTATTTTGCAATTATGTGGTAGAAGTAATAATAATAGAATAAAAAAAAAGATATTCACTTAGGAACTGCACTGCAAAAAGGGACTCAAGTAGGTAAATATAAGGAGTAATTCTACAATAAGATATACAATAAAGTTAACAAAATTTGTTTCCAGTTTACGCCAGTACAGATAACTGGCCCGAAACATCGACCCCATATAAAAGTAGGAAAAGATGTAGACGAAGAAGAAGAAGAAGATCAATGAAGAACTTTAATTTTTTTATGATTGTGACACCAGGACGAGCAAAAAAAGAAAAATATATTTGACCTCATTGGGCCTGGGCACGAAGAAAACAAAAAGTAAAGAGAAACGGAGATGGCAAGTGTTGTGACTTGTCAGATGTGAAGGGATAATAAATGTGTAACGAACGTCCAAGAATAATCGGTGTGGATGTTGGCAAAGAAAAACAACCGTAACTAAAGGAAGACTTAACATCGAACTGTCTCGGACAGTCCTTTATAAGTCCAAGAGTCCTTTCAGCTGTTGTATTACAACGAGTGGCTGGTGCCATGGACCACCCTACTACATTTGATGACACAAAGTTGAAAAAAAATCTGAAGATATCATATGATTAAAAGTTGCACAGTTACAAGTAAATCAATAAATAAACAAATTAGTCAGTAAGAAGTAAACCAGTCAAGATAATATAGTAATTATATTGAGTTTTAATGACGCAATGCAATAAAGATAATACTTGTTCAATTTGTCGCTAATATTCCCCAAAATGGGGATGGACACAGACAGAGTACGGTTGGGGGATTAAGGCTAGACGACTTTCGTATCCTCCCTTGGTGGGCTACTCCGCTGGTCTATAAACTCCCGAGTCAAGAATATTAACCATTCGGCTACCGCGGTCCCCAAGGTTTAATTACAATATGACTTTTATCACTAGAATGAGCATGTAACTCATCGCACATGCAAACCGTGGCTAAAAGGGTTAATTAACTTTATTATTCATAGAATAATAACGGTAGAGTATTATAAGGATGTTAACAATATGAAATAATAACATAATACAGGAAATAAACCCAACAATAAACGTGAAAATAATAATAATAATAATAATAATAATAATAATAATAATAATAATAATAATAATAATAAAAATAATAATAATAATAATAATAATAATAATAATAATAATAATAATAATAATAATAATAATAATAATAATAATAATAATAATAAAAATAATAATAATAATAATAATAATAATAATAATAATAATAATAATAATAATAATAATAATAGTCTACGCATCTGAGTTTTCTCTCTGACAAATAAATGGTTGACAAGTGCCTCGTAAAAGTTTGGAAGTAGTTGCCTCTTTTACACATCAGTGACTTTTCGAGAGCGGGGAAAAAAAGTGTTTTTGACATCTCTCCAAAGGGCAGTAGAACCGACTCTCATTTTCTTCTCTCTTTTCCTCTCTTTTCTTTTTTATTCAACATTACCTGCTGTTTTCTTGTTTTCTTTTTATCATTACTTAATTTTCCCTATATTTAAAGTTTATTTATCCTCAGTAAATACTTCTATGTTGACTAGTGGGTAAGAGGAGTCATGTGGTAATTTTGGAAATACAGAAAATTTTCCTACGCCAATATCGGGAGGGAATGGTGTATATTGGCCAAAGAGATGTCGGGATAATGGGAATATCTTCTCGATACATTATATCATTTTTCCCAATTATTATTATTATTATTATTATTATTATTATTATTATTATTATTATTATTATTATTATTATTATTATTATTATTATTATTATGATTATTATTATTACTATTATTATTATTATTATTATTATTATCATTATTGCTGCTGCTGCTGTTGTTGTACGTTGTTGTTATTTTTGAAAATGATTATAATCGTTTTCGCTATTATTTTCATTCCTTTTATTATTATTATTATTATTATTATTATTATTATTATTATTATTATTATTATTATTATTATTATTATTACTATTATTATTATTATTATTATTATTATTATTATTATTATTATTATTATTATTATTATTATTATTATTATTATTATTATTATGTTAATACCTGTACTATCACTGTACAATATATGGTTGCTATCACTATCATCACTATTCCATCATCTTAGCACCTTCTGTACTATTACTGTATATGGTTATTATCACAATCATCACTATTTCCATCATCTTAGCACCTTCTGTACTATCACTGCATTTGGCTACCTGTTGTGAAAATAACCCTTTAATGAGTAACATCAAAGAACTATAGTACACCTGATCCGCCTCTTGGGCAGGATCGTTTAAGATGACTATAACGAGGCCCTGAATGAGGTGATTAGCGCAAATAACACTCATAAACGATGATCAAAACTCCATCGTTAAGGAGAGAGAGAGAGAGAGAGAGAGAGAGAGAGAGAGAGAGAGAGAGAGAGAGAGAGAGAGAGAGAGAGAGAGAGAGAGAGAGAGAGCATATATTTTTTAATGAGTGTGACACCGGGACAGGCAAGGGCACAGTCTCCATCAATAAAGGCCGTGGAACGAAGAAAACATTAAGATGAAGGAAAAGAAAAGGGTTAAGAACAAGGCAGAGATGAGGTAATGATGCACAAAGGAAAAGGACAAACTGAAAGAATTGCTAAAACACTGAGGACCTAGAGACATGGGAGGATTAGGCCCTGAGATGACGATAGATCTGCTTTTTGAAGGAAGATAGGTTATGAAAGTTGGGAAAGACAGAAGAAAGAAGAGAGTTCCAGAGTCTGGAGGTAGATGGGAAAAAGCAGTCGCGATCAATCAGCGAGCTACAAATCTCCTCACAATACCTGTGAGACGAGGCCACTTGGAGTGTGTTATGCGGCTTCGGCAGTGGGGAAGGGATGCAACTTGCCAACTCATCAGAGCAGCGATGGAAGTAGCAGCAATAGAAAAGAAAAGGGGATGATACCTTATGGCAATGAGAAAGAGAATCTTTGGAAGGCACTGCCAAACTGTATGAAGAAAATGCAGAAATACTGTTACATGATAGATAGAGAGAAAGACAGTTAGAGAAATAATAATAATAATAATAATAATAAGAAGAAGAAGAAGAGAAGAAGAAGAAGAAGAAGAAGAAGAAGAAGAAGAAGAAGAAGAAGAAGAAGAAGAAGAAGAAGAAGAAGAAGAAGAAGAAGAAGAAGAAGAAGAAGAAGAAGAAGAAGAAGAAGAAGAAGAAGAAGAAGAAGAAGAAGAAGAAGAAGAAGAAGAAGAAGAAGAAGAAGAAGAAGAAGAAGAAGAAGAAGAAGAAGAAGAAGAAGAAGAAGAAGAAGAAGAAGAAGAAGAAGAAGAAGAAGAAGAAGAAGAGAAGAAGAAGAAGAAGAAGAAGAAGAAGAAGAAGAAGAAGAAGAAGAAGAAGAAGAAGAAGAAGAAGAAGAAGAAGAAGAAGAAGAAGAAGAAGAAGAAGAAGAAGAAGAAGAAGAAGAAGAAGAAGAAGAAGAAGAAGAAGAAGAAGAAGAAGAAGAAGAAGAAGAAGAAGAAGAAGAAGAAGAAGAAGAAGAAGAAGAAGAAGAAAGAAGAAGAAGAAGAAGAAGAAGAAGAAGAAGAAGAAGAAGAAGAAGAAGAAGAAGAAGAGAAGAAGAAGAAGAAGAAGAAGAAGAAGAAGAAGAAGAAGAAGAAGAAGAAGAAGAAGAAGAAGAAGAAGAAGAAGAAGAAAGAAGAAGAAGAAGAAGAAGAAGAAGAAGAGAAGAAGAAGAAGAAGAAGAAGAAGAAGAAGAAGAATTATAATAATGTACCTACAGGCTCTCTTACAAAAATATGCAACTAGTGATGAAAAACACCATTAGTGAATATTCCTGTCTATTTACTATATATATGTATATATATAACCCAGGGTGTGGCGGGTAAACAACATGAAACTACAAGGGAAATTACTAGACATGACCTTCAGCAAACAATCATGTTACTGGAAAGCCCCTTCGGTGAGCTACATGATATACGAACTACAAGACTTAATGGACAAAAACCACCCTAGGTTATTTTTTTAGCAATCTTAGAGTTACATATAGTTATATTTTGTTTATTTTACCTTAAAATCATAAAGGAATATAGAAGTTTGCATGCATAACTTTCTATGTTTTGCTGATAATCTTGGAGATAAAGCAACTAGAGTTGATGAGTCTTTTCTATCATAGTGCACCAAGCTTTCGCTACTACCTGGAACCATCTTCCGTTTATAAGTCCTTCTTCGAGGCATGACCTTATAAAAGCGAAAGCTTGGTAGCGTATAAATAGAATACACATCTACTCCACTGAGGAAGAAAGTTCTAGAAAGGAATACTTTCATTACACTGAGGATGCTGTTAGTGGAAAACGAAAGCCTGGAAGTGCATAATGAATGAAATTTAACACACACACACACACACACACACACACACACACACATATATATATATATATATATATATATATATATATATATATATATATATATATATATATATATATATATATATATATATATATATGCAAGTGTGTGTTTGTGTGTGAGTGTGTTTTAATTTCATTAATGACGTTGATACAGGCTTTTCATATTTGATACCTAAGCATTTTCCTAATAAGTTGAATATATTTAAAAAAAATTAACTCGCAAACTGTAATGAGTTATTTTCGATCTATCTTTATTAGAATTAAAACTGCTTAGAGTATTTTGATGATTATTTCTTGCTTTTTACATTCTTAGTATCTATTTCTTATTTATATTTTTAATTATTTTTAATCCCACGAAATTAAAATTTCTCTTTCCCTCTCTCTCTCTCTCTCTCTCTCTCTCTCTCTATATATATATATATATATATATATATATATATATATATATATATATATATATATATATATATATATATATATATATATATATATATATATATATATATATATATATATATATATATATATGCGTATGTGTATGTGTATGTAAGTATGCATCTCTCTCTCTCTCTCTCTCTCTCTCTCTCTCTCTCTCTATATATATATATATATATATATATATATATATATATATATATATATATATATATATATATATATATATATATATATATATATATATATATATATATAGTTGTTGTTTTAGATTCTTCACCCAAGGATGGGTGGAATGGGTCATGGAGGACCCATAGGGCAGTCGTCAGCCGGCACAAGCCCCAACCCCCCACTGTGGTGACCAGCCACAGCAGTAACCTCCCCAGTAAACAGCTTAATCTCTCTTGCCTGGACGAGACGCGATCCATTGACTTCGCGAATGCGAGGCCAGTGCGTTACCACTGTACTAGCCAGGAGGCAATATATATATATATATATATATATATATATATATATATATATATATATATATATATATATATATATATATATATATATATATATATATATATGAATCATATTTTACCCTTGCCCGGGACTCGAACCTAACACACATAATTACTGTGCCAAGGCACTATCAACTACATCACTGAAGGTTTAAAAGAGAAACAATCCTTACATCTTAACTGCTGTACTAGGAATGAACGCATTCTATCTGAATGCCTTTTTGTTCATATTACAGCTTCTCCTAACCTCACTCGTGGCTTCGTTTTTCGCATTTAATTCGAATCTCAGCTATATAGGCAGTGAAAATAATCAAATAAACACATTACCATATGTGTAAGCATATGGTAATGTGTTTAAATATATATATATATATATATATATATATATATATATATATATATATATATATATATATATATATATATATATATATATATATATATATATATATATATACTGACTGATTGATATTAGCTAGATAGATGTGCATAAAGAGGTTCGGTTTCCAGGTCAAGTAAGCGTGAGCAGACTAAGCTCGTCAAGATAAGTATGCTATTTGCAATATATTTGACAAACATTAATGAGTACACAATGATGAAAATAGTAAAATAATAAAGATATATTAAAAATATGATGTTAATGCTTTGTTGCTTTTGATGATATTTTGAATACGTATTTCTCTCTCTCTCTCTCTCTCTCTCTCTCTCTCTCTCTCTCTCTCTCTCTCTCTCTCTCTCTCTCTCTCTCTCTCTCAATTTTCCGACGGCATTAAATCAGCAATATCGGCTGATGACCGCTTTATAATGGTGACCCAATCGAAGTCATTGGTATGCAGTTCTGTCGGGGTCATTACCTTTATTGCTTCTATTGACCGATGGCCGCAGATGGAAAAGGAGCGAAAAAAAAGATAGAGAACTGAGTAATGGTAAAGAATGAGGAATGGAGCAATACGAGGAAGGGAAGGAGGTGGAGTTTTAACAAGGAATGGTTTGGAGCTCTACGGAAAGGATAGGAATGGAGGCACTGAGAGAGATGGCAATGAGAAATGAGGAATGGAGATGGTAAGGGAATGGTAAGGGGAACAGGGATAAAGGCGTTGAGGGATGCGATACGAGGAATGAGGCATGGAAAGGGGGCGAGGGGAAAGCTTGGCACTAATTAGTGCCATTAAATCTAATACTTGGTGGCAGGTATTACATCGCGTGCTCTCTCTCTCTCTCTCTCTCTCTCTCTCTCTCTCTCTCTCTCTCTCTCTCTCTCTCTCTCTCTCTCTCTCTCTCTCTCGCATTATTGGAGAGACTCAGGTTGGAAATAATGACTCTCCATTTGTCATATTCTCCTGTGGGATTATTAAAATCTTTACTTGAGTTTGGGAGAGCAAGCCTGGTCAACTTGGTGCCGGTCTTGAGCTCGGATGAATGGAGAAGGCTGAGGTCAGGAAGGGAATCCGGTCGTAAGCCTTTTCAGCCAAAACCATATACTGTACTAGTTTCCAAGAGGACAAGGAGACACAGAGACCCAATATGGATATGGATATGCATAAAAAAAGGTGTGACCCCTCAAAAAACAAAAAAAAACAAAAACTGATTTAAAATACGTGTTTTATATAAAATTATTGATTTATTTATTTATTTATTTATTAGCAAAAATTGATTTTTTTCAACCTAGGATCATTCATTTACAGGAAAAGGTGTTCATGCAAGTCTGTCTTTTAACTAAAACAAAATTTGAGCAAACGATAATAGAAAAAAAATATTGCTAATTAAAGTCAGTGTTTTTAATTGTAGTCACCGTGGTTCAAGCGGTAGCGTCCGCGACTTTGAGGCGTCAGGTCGAGGATTTGCGCCCCATCACGGTCTAAGGTTGGCAAGGACAGGCGCTCAGAGTAACGATTACATTTGCCAAAACAAGTCTTTCGCAAGAAGGAAACCGTCCTAGCCCTTGGTTGAAAAGGGAGTCCTTGACGTAAAACCGGATCAAAGTCAGTCTTTATAATTGAATCAGATATTTTCATTAATAATATGACCCGATTTTTCAGACCACGATCTGCTATTTAAACTCATAATTTTCATGCACAGCCTGTCTTTTAATTAAAACAAAACAAAGGAAAAAAGAAAATAACAACGATAATGATTTATAACTCATCTTTTAAGCGATACCCAGACGTTTGCTCTTTGTTGATATAAATAGACGCGACCGAACCAACAGCAGGGCATTAGGAGGGGTATCCAGCCTTCATTACTCAGCTCCTATCTGTTTGCGTCCACCTTCATGCGGGTGACAATAGTGTAAAGCGTGTAAAGAATATTTTTCTTATTTCTCAGCTAATGATTTTCATTTGATTGAAGTAAATCTATATTCGTAACTATTTTGCGCTATGGATCATCCTAAAATAATTCTAGTTGTTTTTTCTTTATCTCATTATATATACATTTTCATCTTAGGATCTTGTGATAAGAAAAGATATATTGTTTCTTCATTTTACGTTGGACTCTTTTTAAACCTGGGATTCATTTACTCATTTAATTTTATATAAAAACGTAAGATACTATTAGTGTTATATTCTGCTTGCTTCATCAAATTACGAGGTAAAAAAAATCAAAAGACATCTTAAATCCAAAACTTAAAATTGTTATAAAACTTTCGAATAATAACAACAAAAAGAAGAATAACCAATGCAATACAACAACAACAACAGCAGCAGCAATAATAATAATATTAGAAATAATAATAATAATAATAATAATAATAATAATAATAATAATAATAATAATAATAATAATAATAATAATAATAATAATAATAATAATAATAATAATGATAATAATAATAATAATAATAATAATAATAATAATAATAATAATAATAATATTAATAACAATAATAATAATAATAATAATAATAATAATAATAATAATAATAATAATAATAATAATAATAATAATAATAATAACAACAGCAATAACAACTACAACAACAACAACAACAACAATAATAATAATTATAGTAATAATAATAATGATAAAAATAATAATAATAATAATAATAATAATAATAATAATAATAATAATAATAATAATAATAATAAATAATAATAATAATAACAATAATAATAATAATAATAATAATAATAATAATAATAATAATAATAATAATAATAATAGTAATAATAATAATAATAATAATAATAATAATAATAATAATAATAATAATAATAATAATAATAATAATAATAATATCATCTACCTGCAGTTATAATATTACTTGTAGCAAGCTATGCAATAACAACAGGGGGGGAGGATCTAACTCGACTTCAACTTTATGAGTAGCTGAATCAGATCTAATATTGTCCTTCAGTGGCGCAGCTGGTGAGGTTTGCATTCATCCTCAAAACATGAATACGCAATATATGCAATACTGTACTTGCATTTGCAGTTAAGTAATATGCAATTCACAGAGGAAGTATATCTTTCTTGATGTACGAGTAATGAATATATTTACATAAATATTTTATATACTTAAATATTTTTCCTCTATTTCGCATTTCTGAGTAAATATTGTTTTCTCGATTTGCATCTCGGAAGGAAAATTGTCCTTCTAATTTTTCCAAGCCTTAATCTGGTTATCCTGCTTTACAGCTCTATATTAATATTGTGTTTTTGCTATTCTATATGTATATCATCCTTCTGTCATTGTATGTATGTATGTATGTATGTATGTATGTATGTATGTATGTATGTATGTATGTATGTATGTATGTATGTATGTATGTATGTATGTATGCATGCATGCATGCATGCATGTAGGTTGGTAGGTAGGTAGGTAGGTAGGTAGGTAGGTAGGTAGGTAGGTAGGTAGGTAGGTATAGTCCTTCTGTTTCGTATCTCTGAATAATTATTGTCTACCTGCATTGCAGCTGTAAGCAAATATTGGCCTTTTATTTCGCAGCTCTAAATTCATATTGTCCTGTTTCCCAGCTCCAAATGAGTATTGTTATTCGTTTTCGCAGCTCTAAATTAATACTGTCGCTGTGTTACACATCTCTAACTTAACACTGTCTTTTTGCTCTCTATAAAGATACTATCCATTCGTACTGCAGGTCAGAGTAGACACCTTCCCCCGATTTAAATAACAATGTCCTTCTGTTGCACAGCCAGTGAGTATTCATCCCCAATACATGAATACAGAACACTGTACTTGTATTTCTAGTTAAGCAACAAGATATACAGAGTGCGTTTGTAGCCTTTTTGATGCATTATTACATAAGATGCTGTATTCCATTAATGAATAATGTCCTTTCTCTTCTGTTGGTAGCTCTGAAGACATGAAGTCTTTATAATCTGCAGGTCTAAATAAATGTTCTTTTCGGCAGCTATGAATAAACAAAGACCATTTTCTTCGGCAGCTCTAAATAAAAATTGTCTTTTCAGTTTTTCTCACTACATAATGTCATTCTGTTTCTCGAATCTAATTAAATAGTAAATTTTTCTTTCGCAGCTCTCAATGAACAGTTCTTCTCTTTCTCAACTCTAAATGAATAGTTCTTCTTCTATTTTAATACTCGAAATGAGCACTGTTCCTTTGTTTCCTAATTAAATACTGTCAACTTTTTTCTTAATCTTTAGTATGCTTTGTCCTTCTGTTCCATTTATTTATTCAAATAAAACTATCCTTTCTTTTCCGGTGAAGCATGCATTCATCCTCAAAACATGAATACTGCCTACGGTACTTGTTTTTCTAGACATGCATCCTTTAATATAACAGGACGAATAGCTACTGGATGAATCATTACATAAATTTCTTTCTTTGCAAAGCGTGTCTTAATCCGTTTCGTAATTCTAAAAAAGAAATCTTCCCTTCTGTTTTACTTATAAATATTCGTATTTATTCTGTTCCGCAGTTCTTGAGTGTTGTTCTTTTGCTTTGCATGTCTATATAAATATTATTCTTCTTTCTTAACTTTTAAAAAGTCTTGTCGAGAGCTCATTACTGAACCCCTTATTTAAATGGTGTACCTATTTGCAGTTAGTGAAGCTTGTCTTCGTCTTTAACACCTTCATCCTGACTGACGGTACGTGCATTTCTAGCTAAGTATTAGCCTTCTGGCTAGTACAGTGGTAACGCGCTGGCCTCGCATTCGCGAGGTCGACAGATCGGTTCCCGTTCAGGACCGAGAGTTTAAGCTGTTTACTGGGAAGGTCACTGCTGTGGCTGAATACCACAGTGGGGGTTGGGGCTTGCACCGGCTGACGCCCGCCAGAGCAGGGGCGATGCCTCTGATAGGAGGGCTAAAACCGCTAACTTTAAAACTTTAAACTTTAAGTAAACTTATACACATATGATGCGTATATTGCTTGATGTACGAGGTACAATTACATCACTTTCTATATACATAAACATTATTCCTTTCTTTGGCAGCTTTAAATATAAGGTGTATTGCCCTTGTGCTTATACCTTCTAAATAAATACTGTTCTTCAGATTAGCAGCTTTAAATAACTATTGCAATTATGAAGTGTAGCTTCGAATAAATGCTGCTCTAATGTACCGCAACTCTAAGTAAATATTGTCATGTTTTGCAACTCTAAATAGATCCATTCCTGTTTCGCAGCTTTAAATAAACACTCTTCTTCTCTCTGACAGTACTAAATAAATATAGTATTTCTGCTTAACAGCTCTCAGTAAATACTTTTTATTTTTCGTAAATATAAATAGTGTCCAACTGCTTCGAGGCTCTATGCAATTTAATTTTAGCTAGTGACCTTTTCGTTCCTTCTCAAATATTAATAGACTTTGCATTTCTAGCTAAGAAACATGAAATACACACAAGGCTTGTGTTGTTTGTGTATTTTTACATACATTTTACTCTATATAAGTAATCAATTTATGCTGAGCAGCTGGTGAGCCTTGCGTTAAGTCTAAAATATTATTGGAGATTAATATTATTTCTATTTACAAAATATAATACACAAAAGACATTTATCTTTTGTTGATAAGAAGAGACGACAAGGAATAACTAAGGAAAATAAGAAATAGAGAACATGAGATAGACATTATCAGCGATTGCAGCATCAAGAGATGTAAAGAAGGAAAGATATACAATATGGCGTAATACAGAGCCAATTTATCTAAATCTACCTTAATTTGGCCATTCTCTTTCTGTAGAGACGAAGGGAAGCAATTAGGGAAAATATGGTGTAAAGAAAAAGAAATATGAGGATAATATCTCTAAAATCCCAAAGGTAAATGCGGAAGGAAAATATCTTGGATAATTTTCTCCAATTCCAGATATTCTTTTCATCAAAAACGAAAAGTGGAAATATAAAAAAAAAAAAAAAAAAAAAAAAAAAATCTTTATATAAGTAATGAAGGTGTAAATAGGGTGTAAATTGGAAGAGAGAAATCTTGCCGGATTTTCCAAATCACGCAGTTGTGGGGAAAATAAAAAAAAAAATGGAGAGTAACAAATTAGCCATTTCTTTCCAATTCCAACCATTACAGTATCATTATAAAATGCGAGATGTAATGTATATAAGAGGTTTTAAATAGAACAAAATTCGAATCCTCAGAGAGAGCCAATTTAGCCAATTGCATCTATCTCTGACAATTCCAGTCTTTTATCACTCAGATAAATGGGCAATATATTGCCTAATGCATGCTGTTACATTTTCCTTTTGTCCGGATTAGGCACTGCGTGAGTGCCAATACAATAACCCAGTAATAAATATATATATATATATATATATATATATATATATATATATATATATATATATATATATATATATATATATATATATATATATATATGTGTGTGTGTGTGTGTGTGTGTGTGTGTGTGTGTGTGTGTGTGTGTGTGTGTGTGTGTGTGTGTGTGCGTGTGTGTGTGTGTGTGCTTACCTAATTGTCATTACCTAATTGTGTTTACGGGATAGAGCCCAAAGTTCGTATCTTCCCGTCTCCTGATCGCTTCCATTTTATACTTAGTGATACTTATCATACCTGTCCTTAAAACTATGGATTGAGATAGCATTAACTACCTCCTCGCTTAGCCAATTCCAATTATCAACTACTCTTACACTGAAAAAGTATTTCCTTACATCCTGCAAAGAAGTTTTCTTACGAAGCTTCAAACTATGACCTCTAGTTCTAGAGCCAGCCATATCAAAATATCGATCCCTATCCACTCTATCATAACCATGAAGGAATTTAAAGACTGTCACCATATCCCCCCTCACTCTTCTAGCTTCCAGTGATGGTAAGTCTAATTCCCTCAGCCTCTCATCATAACTGAGATTGCGTATTTCTGGCACCAGTTTCGTGGCATGTCTTTGAACTTTTTCAAGCTTACCTATGTGCTTTTTCAAGTGCGGATTCCAAAAGGGGACTGCATATTCGAGTTTTGGCCTCACATAGGTTACATAAATATTTCTGAACATTTCCTTGTCCATGTGCCTGAAGGCTACCCATACATTTGATAAGAATGCATATGCTGCCCTTACTATGCCATTTATATGTATTTCTGGAGACAAATCTGCCAGTATGTTTACTCCTAGATCTCTCTCATTTTCTGTCTCTTGAAGTTTTACTCCAGCCACCGAGTAGTCAAGCTTGGGCCTTCTTGCACTTGTACCCATTCTCATTACCTTACATTTTGAAGTATTGAATTTCATTAGCCACTTTTCTGTGTGTGTGTGTGCGTGTTTATGTATGAATATATATATATATATATATATATATATATATATATATATATATATATATATATATATATATATATATATATATATATATATATATATATATATATATATTACATCTTTTTTTGTGAAGTGTGTACATCAATACATACATACATAAATATATACATGCACACTCACGCAAGCACGCACACATACATACATACATACATACATACATACTGCTTAGCATGTTACTGAATGCCCCATTTAAATTCAGAAAAGGTAAATAGTCAGCAAACAGTTCATGTTTGAAATATGATAGTATTACGAAAGAGCTGACCAATTTTATTAACTACCCACTAAACAAGCCATTATTTGCATCCCTTGATGAAATTAATATAACTCTGCAAGACTAAAGACACAAGTCTGTGATCTAATTAAGATACTTGGACTATGGAGGGCATAGAGATGTTGATCTACCCTTACTTGATGCAAGATATACGTTACAAGTAATAATGAATAGAACTTTGCATTAATTTCAAATCTACAAGCCACGTTGAAGCTTATATTATCATTTAATACATTGCCAATTTAACATCTATCACCATTATCACAGGCACCATCATTATTACCTATCACATTGATCACCCTCCACTGGCACTAATCAGGAGTGCCATTATCATTATTAGCTTTTATGTTCCATCTCTTGTGCCCCTGGAATCATCAATAACATCAATTCCAAAAAGCAGTTATCATGATCATATATTTAATCCCCTCTGAACAAACCTTCCTTAATTAAGCAATAAATAACAACTATACAAGTAGAATTTTCCAATGAAACTGTAATAAATATAGGAATGCATAATTCTCCATTAGCATATATGTAGAAAGCGAGTTTATATGAATGATGTATCTTCATGTCTTGAAAACAGACAGAGCGATTATATCGTTGTATAAAGAGTAAATAAAATATTTATCAGTTGCTTGCGCTGCAATGCTTTCATGCATTATATATTTTTTTCTTTATAAATGACGAGTCTGCTATATGTGTGTTAGAATATATATATATATATATATATATATATATATATATATATATATATATATATATATATATATATATATATATATATATATATATATATATATATATATATATATATATATATGTATATATATATATATATATATATATATATATATATATATATATATATATATATATATATATATATATATATATATATATATATATATATATATATATATATATATATATATATATATATATATATGTATATATATGTATATATATATATATATATATATATATATATATATATATATATATATATATATATATATATATATATATTTATATATATATATATATATATATATATATATATATATATATATATATATATGTGTGTGTGTGTGTGTGTGTGTGTGTGTGATTACCTAATAGTGATTACCTAATTGTGTTTACGGGAAAGAGTCCAAAGCTCGTATCTTCCCGTCTCCTGATCGCCTCCATTTTATACTTAGTGATACTTATCATATCTGTCCTTAAAACTATGAATTGAGATACCATTAACTACTTCCTCGCTTAGCCAATTCCAATTATCAACTACTCTTACACTGAAAAAGTATTTCCTTACATCCTGCAAAGAAGTTTTCTTACGAAGCTTCAAACTATGACCTCTAGTTCTAGAGCCAGCCATATCAAAATATCGATCCCTATCCACTCTATCATAACCATGAAAGAATTTAAAGACTGTCACCATATCCCCCCTCACTCTTCTAGCTTCGAGTGATGGTAAGTCTAATTCCCTCAGCCTCTCATCATAACTGAGATTGCGTATTTCTGGCACCAGTTTCGTGGCATGTCTTTGAACATTTTCAAGCTTAGCTATGTGCTTTTTCAAGTGCGGATTCCAAAAGGGGGCTGCATATTCCAGTTTTAGTCTCACATAGGTTACATAAATATTTCTAAACATTTCCTTGTCCATGTACCTGAAGGCTACTCTTACATTTGATAAGAATGCATATGCTGCCCTTACTATGCCATTTATATGTATTTCTGGAGACAAATCTGCCAGTATGTTTACTCCTAGATCTCTCTCATTTTCTGTCTCTTGAAGTTGTACTCCAGCCACCGAGTAGTCAAGCTTGGGCCTTCTTGCACTTGTACCCATTCTCATTACCTTACATTTTGAAGTATTGAATTTCATTAGCCACTTTTCTGACCACTCATGCAGATTATTTAGATCCTCCTGAAGTTCTCTACCATTGTTCTCGTTTTTTACTTTCTTCACAATCTTTGCATCATCTGCAAACATATTCATGAATGAGTTTACAGACTCTGGTAGGTCATTTACATATACAAGGAACAAAAGTGGCCCTAAAACTGAACCCTGTGGAACTCCACTACAAACTCTTCTCCATTCAGACACTGAGTGTCTTACTCTAACCCTCTGTTCCCTTCCTTCTAAGTAAGTTTTTATCCATTCCAAAACATTTTCACCTATTCTAGCCATTGATTGCAGCTTCCTAATAAGTCTCCCATGTGGAACAGTGTCAAACGCTTTCTGGAAGTCTAGGAATATGCAATCTGCCCAGCCCTCTCTTTCCTGTAAGATTCGGCTTACCTCATCATAAAATTCTAATAAGTTTGTTACTGTTGATCTACCTTCTCTGAAGCCATGTTGCCTCACTGACAAAAAGTTGAAGGATTCCAAGTGAAGAGAGATATGTTTCCTTAGTAGTTTCTCCATAACTTTGCAAACTATGCTGGTCAAGGAAACTGGTCTATAGTTCAGAGCCGTATCCCTCCTTCCCTTTTTGAAGATAGGTATCACATTTGCTTGTTTCCAGCATCTTGGAATCTCCCCCGACTCCAGTGACTCCTTAAATATGATACTTAGTGCCACTGATATTGTGTTTGCACATTTTTAAGCACATGAGGGGATATGTCATCAGGACCTGTAGCTTTATAAACATCTAAATCCATCAGCGCTTTGCATACCTCTGTGGCTGTAAGGTTGATGTTCTCTAATACCGGCCCTTGAGCTTCTATCACTGCAATCTGAGGGGGTGGGGTATTTTCTACTGTAAATACTGACTGAAACTCCTTGTTCAATTCTTTGCAGATCTCTTCATCCGTCTCAGTGATGCTTCCATCCGCTCTCTTTAGCCTTAAGACCTGTTCTTTTACCTTCAGTTTTCCTCTGATAAAGCTGTGGAAAAGCTTGGGATTTTCTTTAGCCTTCCTGGTGATGTCCCTCTCATAGTCTCTCTCTGCCTCTCTCCTTTTACTTAGGTAGTCATTTCTTGCTCTTTTGTAGGTTTGCCAGGCATTTATATTTTTTCTCCTCCTATACCTTTTCCAGCATTTGTCTCTCCACTCCTTAGCTCTTTTACACCCATTATCGAACCATTTCTCTCTGGCATGAATTGCACCTACTTTGGTGACAGGTATGCAGCAATCTACTATCTTCCCATATTTCTCACAAAAGATGTCATACATTTCTTGTACAGATTTGTTGTAAAATAAGGTTCTCCAGTCAAGAACTGCAAAAAGCTCATTCATTTTGATGTAATCTCTTTCGGATAGTTCCTCCTCATGTCCTCAGTGCCTCTACTCTCAGGAAGAATATCTTCAATGATATACTCCATCAACAACACACAGTGGTCACTCTTTCCAATTGGTGGTTCATACTCAATTTTTTCAATATCCAACATATTATCTGTGAACACTAGATCAAGTAGTGATGGCTCATCCCCACCCCTGGCCCTTGTTGGTTCCATTACATGTTGGTGTAGGAAATTCCCTTGTACGCAATCTAGGAATCATGCCCCGAATGAGTCCTCACCACTGTGTGGGTCAAGATTTATCCAATCTATCTCTTTATGATTAAAGTCTCCCATAATCAAAATCCTACATTTTTTTCCCCGTGCCATGTTAACAACTGAGTTTATGACTTCAATAGTACCTATATGACTTTCCTTATAAACTTCAAGCCTATTTTGGTTCCTTGGTGGGTTGTATACAACAGTTATTATAATGCTCTCTGACCCAGTATTTATGCGAGCAACAAGAAATTCCTTGAACTCACTTTCTATAGCCAAGTTTATTACTTCAACTTGAATCCTTTCACTTATGAGCAGTGCTATCCCTCCACCAGTCCTCTCAGATCTTTCAACCCTTAGTATTCTGAAGCCCTTAGGAAAAACTGTGACACTGTTTATGTCCTCACTCAACTTAGTCGTGTGTGTGTGTGTGTGTGTTTGTATGTGTGTATGTATATGGATGTGATTACCTAATTGTGATTACCTAATTGTGTTTACGGGAAAGAGCCCAAAGCTCGTATCTTCCCGTCTCCTGATCGGTTCCATTTTAGACTTAGTGATACTTATCGTACCTGTCCTTAAAACTATGGATTGAGATAGCATTAACTACCTCCTCGCTTAGCCAATTCCAATTATCAACTACTCTTACACTGAAAAAGTATTTCCTTACATCCTGCAAAGAAGTTTTCTTATGAAGCTTCAAACTATGACCTCTAGTTCTAGAGCCAGCCATATCAAAATATCGATCCCTATCCACTCTATCATAACCATGAAAGAATTTAAAGACTGTCACCATATCCCCCCTTACTCTTCTAGCTTCGAGTGATGGCAAGTCTAATTCCCTCAGCCTCTCATCATAACTGAGATTGCGTATTTCTGGCACCAGTTTCGTGGCATGTCTTTGAACTTTTTCAAGCTTAGCTATGTGCTTTTTCAAGTGCGGATTCCAAAAGGGGCTGCATATTCGAGTTTTGGCCTCACATAGGTTACATAAATATTTCTGAACATTTCCTTGTCCATGTGCCTGAAGGCTACCCTTACATTTGATAAGAATGCATATGCTGCCCTTACTACGCCATTTATATGTATTTCTGGAGACAAATCTGCCAGTATGTTTACTCCTAGATCTCTCTCATTTTCTGTCTCTTGAAGTTGTACTCCAGCCACCGAGTAGTCAAGCTTGGGCCTTCTTGCACTTGTACCCATTCTCATTACCTTACATTTTGAGGTATTGAATTTCATTAGCCACTTTTCTGACCACTCATGCAGATTATTTAGATCCTCCTGAAGTTCTCTACCATTGTTCTCGTTTTTTACTTTCTTCACAATCTTTGCATCATCTGCAAACATATTCATGAATGAATTTACAGACTCTGGTAGGTCATTTACATATACAAGGAACAAAAGTGGCCCTAAAACTGAACCCTGTGGAACTCCACTACTAACTCTTCTCCTGTATGTATGCAGGCAATTATCTAATTGTGCTTACGGGAAAAAGCACCATGCTCGTCATTCCTCGTCTACTGTTCGGATTCCATTTTTGTACTGAGTGATATATAATTATCATACATGTCCTTAAAACTATGGATTGAGTTAGCATTAACTACCACCTCGCTTCCAGACACACACACACACACACACACATACATATATATATATATATATATATATATATATATATATATATATATATATATATATATATATATATATATATATATATATATATATATATATATATATATATATATATATATATATATATATATATATATATATATATATATATATATATATATATATATAATCAACATGTTCAAAGTTATCAAACCACCTTCGCGGGTCGGATATCGAACTCTGGGCCTCCGATATAACGTCTGTATAAAACAAAATTATTTCCTATTACTACCTATCACAGTTGAAGTTTATATGACGCATATTATGTATTTCCAAAAGCCGCATCACATAATAAATAGAAAATAAATACATCAATTAATTAAAATAAATATACAAAAAAGAAAAAACAAAGAAAAAGTAGAAGAAGAAAAATACTAAAGGCAAGCATAAACACTTAAAAATACCCATACTCACAACTGTTCTAGTAATACTTATGCATTATGAACAATTGACTTTACAATGCGGAATTTGGAAAATATATTCATTGCATGTAATTGGCATATTACATATATATATATATATATATATATATATATATATATATATATATATATATATATATATATATATATAATACGCCAATTACATGCAATGAATCGTTGTAACCGAAAAAACATCAATTCATTGCATGTAATATATATATATATATATATATATATATATATATATATATATATATATATATATATATATATATATATATATATATATTGTGTGTGCGTGTATGTGTGTACATATACTCACACACACATATAATTCTGTACAGCAGTGACTTGCCAGTATAGGGCTTCATCATCGTCATTTTGTCCCGAATATCCATATGCACTACAATTTATTCTCATTTCGACACTTACCGTAATTTTTCCTCGTCTATCAAAAAATCATTTGAGCGTTAACTGAAAGACTCGTTTATAAAATGTGCTTATTGTGTGGCCGCCTTCGCCCCAGAGGGAGGATTCAAGAACCATTTCTCAAACAGTGGCCAAATAGTTTGTGTAACTGCAACCTCCCGATAAACGTTCGATTTATTTGTTTTACGACCCTCACGCTAACGTTAATCCGGCCACTGGGGGAAGAAGTCAGCTCACCTCAGCGCCGGTCTCACGCCTGTATTAATGGAGTGGGTTTATCAAAAAAGGCAGTCTTCCTTAGAACTCTAAGGCAAAACTAACTCACTAGTCTAGAAGAGGTTAAAAAGAAACAGCGATTCCATATGAACATGGGGGAAGCATCTGCGTAAAATGACGCTACCTAGCGGATGAGGCGCAAACTATTGCTGTAAGCTTCAAATATACCGTATAGTAGAACTTTTCGCAGGATGCCTACAGAACACGCTAGAATTAATGCTGATATTTCTATGTATCTTTCATCTATTTACTTTTCTGTATATCTTAGTAACGAAACTAAATATCAATGAAAAATAAATAAATGGGAAACAGATGATATGAAACCCTGAGAGAGCATTTCTCTTCAATACTATTAGTACGAATAATAAATTTTCACTCAAACGCAAATACACACATATATGTTCATACACACACAGAAGGCACACACAAAAGAGAGCTCATGAAGAATTAGGACCTGAAATTTTTATAGGTCCTTATTCTTAGGTTAGGTTAGGTTGGGGTAAATTGGGTTAGGTTATTATTTTAAATAAATTGCTTATATAATTTAATATTTTGTGTAAAGCCAGGTCCCGATTCGTACACATTTGAAGTGAACACACACACACATACACACACGTATACACAAACTTGAGAACATTTTCGTGAGGGGAGAGAGAAGCTGCCATCCAGTTCTGCCTTGAAGGAAATTTAGAAGAGTTGCCAGAGGTGAAGCCATCACATCACATTACCTAATTTTTTGTGTAAACTGGGGAAAGCTCTTAAGCCGTTTACCTGATCCTGTGGTTCTATATATTGTTAAAATCAGTATCCTTCCCATTTATATTAACTTGTTAGTTAGTTTGATACACGAAATAATTGAATAATAAAAAAAAATATCCACCTGTCAACAGTACTGAGTTAAGTTGCCAAGTAGTACAGCTGTCTTATTTTCTTCATTTTTTTGCTTTTCTTTTAGCTTTCTCTTTTACTATTTTTTTATTTTGTATATATATTGAGTTAAATGTAAAGTCTAATCCTGTGATAACATATCTTGGTTAGCAAGTGAGTTTATCAGTTAGGAAGAATATATAGCAGAAACAGGTGGGTGCCACCTCAGACACAAATTCGAATTTTCCTTCAGGTTTGACTTTTGTTTTTCTTTTTCTTTTTATCCTTAAATTACCATGGTCAAGTTTTTAAGTTAAGATGTGTGTTACCAGAAAAGAGATAAACTGAGTCACTAAATAGCACTTATATGGAGATATAAAAATTCTGTGTGAAGCTTAATTAAAAGTTTTTATCTCTTTTTTTTCCTCTTTCTCGTCTTCTTTCTATATTCTGTGAGAGGGAGAACATAAAAATGACACCATCTCTGTCCCAAACCTCTCCCATCCATGGGTCGGTAGGAGGGGTAGCCATCAAGAGACTCAAACAGAAAATCAAGAATTTAGAGGAAATGGTTATAAGCCTTGATGGTAAAATTCGGAATATGGATGGAGAAATGAAAGAGAATGAAACACTCAGAGAGCAAATAAGATCTTTGGAGGAAGCAAATAAAGCACAAGGGCAGGAGAGAAAGGAACTAGAAAAAAGAATAAAGAAGCTGGAAGGGGAAAAGAGTCAACTAGAATCTAGAATTTCTAAACAAGAAGATAGAAACAAACAGCTGAATGACAACCTAAAGGAATTAGATGTTAGTTCACTGCTCTCTTCTGAGAGAGACGAGATTGCTGCTTGGAATGTCCAGATTAAGGAAAACATTGAACAGTTCAGAAAAGAGTTCCAGGAGCTGAATATGGAAAATGATGCCATGAAAACTTCCTTTGCTGATGCACTAAAGGGGAATGTGGCAGTAAAAGAGGCTGTAAAGGTGGTGGCACTGGAAAACATACAAACAGTTGACTATAAAGAGACAGTAATCGAAAAAATGAAAGACGTTGTGATGGAAAGGGCAAACCCACTCATCAGACAGGCACTTGATAAGGAGAAGACAGTGGTAATCTCAGGCATAAGTGAATCCCAGGAACCAACATGGCAGGGGAGACTTGAAGAAAATAAAGCTAGGGTTGTAGACCTGATAAGAAAGCTTGGAGTAGTTTGTGGTCCTGAGGATATTGTAAACATACACCAACTAGGTAAATATTCGAGGGAAGGAAAGCCGAGACCAACAAAAGTAAACTTTGAGAGAGGGGAAACATGTAGGGAAATATTGTTGAGAAAAAAAGTCTAAAAGACCTTCAAGAATTCAAAGAAGTGTTCATTAGACAATACAGAACACAGGGAGAGATGGGAAAGATCAAAAACTTGTTGCAAGAGGCAAGAAGGTTAAATGATGAAAGAAATGAAGAAGAGAAGAAAAATTTTCGTTACAGAGTTCTTCCAGACAAAGGGGAGATAAAGAAGATAATGACAGAAGATCAGGGGATGGGGCCTCATTAAGATTGTTATACAGAAATGCTGATGGATTAGCTGGTAAGGCAGTAGAATTAAAAGATAGGATTCACAACAGTAAGGCAGATATAGTAGCAATTACAGAGACTAAGTTGAGTGAGGACATAAACAGTGTCACAGTTTTTCCTAAGGGCTTCAGAATACTAAGGGTTGAAAGATCTGAGAGGACTGGTGGAGGGATAGCACTGCTCATAAGTGAAAGGATTCAAGTTGAAGAAATAAACTTGGCTATAGAAAGTGAGTTCAAGGAATTTCTTGTTGCTCGCATAAATACTGGGTCAGAGAGCATTATAATAACTGTTGTATACAACCTACCAAGGAACCAAAATAGACTTGAAGTTTATGAGGAAAGTCATATAGGTACTATTGAAGTCATAAACTCAGTTGTTAACATGGCACGGGGAAAAAAATGTAGGATTTTGATTATGGGAGACTTTAATCATAAAGAGATAGATTGGATAAATCTTGACCCACACAGTGGTGAGGACTCATTCGGGGCAAGATTCCTAGATTGCGTACAAGGGAATTTCCTACACCAACATGTAATGGAACCAACAAGGGCCAGGGGTGGGGATGAGCCATCACTACTTGATCTAGTGTTCACAGATAATGTGTTGGATATTGAAAATATTGAGTATGAACCACCAATTGGAAAGAGTGACCACTGTGTGTTGTTGATGGAGTATATCATTGAAGATATTCTTCCTGAGAGTAGAGGCACTGAGGACATGAGGAGGAACTATCCGAAAGGAGATTACTTCAAAATGAATGAGCTTTTTGCAGTTATTGACTGGAGAACCTTATTTTACAACAAATCTGTACAAGAAATGTATGACATCTTTTGTGAGAAATATGGGAAGATAGTAGATTGCTGCATACCTGTCACCAAAGTAGGTGCAATTCATGCCAGAGAGAAATGGTTCGATAATGGGTGTAAAAGAGCTAAGGAATGGAGAGACAAATGCTGGAAAAGGTATAGGAGGAGAAAAAATATAAATGCCTGGCAAACCTACAAAAGAGCAAGAAATGACTACCTAAGTAAAAGGAGAGAGGCAGAGAGAGACTATGAGAGGGACATCACCAGGAAGGCTAAAGAAAATCCCAAGCTTTTCCACAGCTTTATCAGAGGAAAACTGAAGGTAAAAGAACAGGTTTTAAGGCTAAAGAGAGCGGATGGAAGCATCACTGAGACGGATGAAGAGATCTGCAAAGAATTGAACAAGGAGTTTCAGTCAGTATTTACAGTAGAAAATACCCCACCCCCTCAGATTGCAGTGATAGAAGCTCAAGGGCCGGTATTAGAGAACATCAACCTTACAGCCACAGAGGTATGCAAAGCGCTGATGGATTTAGATGTTCATAAAGCTACAGGTCCTGATGACATATCCCCTCATGTGCTTAAAAAATGCGCAAACACAATATCAGTGGCACTAAGTATCATATTTAAGGAGTCACTGGAGTCGGGGGAGATTCCAAGATGCTGGAAACAAGCAAATGTGATACCTATCTTCAAAAAGGGAAGGAGGGATACGGCTCTGAACTATAGACCAGTTTCCTTGACCAGCATAGTTTGCAAAGTTATGGAGAAACTAATAAGGAAACATATCTCTCTTCACTTGGAATCCTTCAACTTTTTGTCAGTGAGGCAACATGGCTTCAGAGAAGGTAGATCAACAGTAACAAACTTATTAGAATTTTATGATGAGGTAAGCCGAATCTTACAGGAAAGAGAGGGCTGGACAGATTGCATATTCCTAGACTTCCAGAAAGCGTTTGACACTGTTCCACATGGGAGACTTATTAGGAAGCTGCAATCAATGGCTAGAATAGGTGGAAATGTTTTGGAATGGATAAAAACTTACTTAGAAGGAAGGGAACAGAGGGTTAGAGTAAGACACTCAGTGTCTGAATGGAGAAGAGTTAGTAGTGGAGTTCCACAGGGTTCAGTTTTAGGGCCACTTTTGTTCCTTGTATATGTAAATGACCTACCAGAGTCTGTAAATTCATTCATGAATATGTTTGCAGATGATGCAAAGATTGTGAAGAAAGTAAAAAACGAGAACAATGGTAGAGAACTTCAGGAGGATCTAAATAATCTGCATGAGTGGTCAGAAAAGTGGCTAATGAAATTCAATACTTCAAAATGTAAGGTAATGAGAATGGGTACAAGTGCAAGAAGGCCCAAGCTTGACTACTCGGTGGCTGGAGTACAACTTCAAGAGACAGAAAATGAGAGAGATCTAGGAGTAAACATACTGGCAGATTTGTCTCCAGAAATACATATAAATGGCATAGTAAGGGCAGCATATGCATTCTTATCAAATGTAAGGGTAGCCTTCAGGCACATGGACAAGGAAATGTTCAGAAATATTTATGTAACCTATGTGAGGCCAAAACTCGAATATGCAGCCCCCTTTTGGAATCCGCACTTGAAAAAGCACATAGCTAAGCTTGAAAAAGTTCAAAGACATGCCACGAAACTGGTGCCAGAAATACGCAATCTCAGTTATGATGAGAGGCTGAGGGAATTAGACTTACCATCACTCGAAGCTAGAAGAGTGAGGGGGGATATGGTGACAGTCTTTAAACTCCTTCATGGTTATGATAGAGTGGATAGGGATCGATATTTTGATATGGCTGGCTCTAGAACTAGAGGTCATAGTTTGAAGCTTCGTAAGAAAACTTCTTTGCAGGATGTAAGGAAATACTTTTTCAGTGTAAGAGTAGTTGATAATTGGAATTGGCTAAGCGAGGAGGTAGTTAATGCTATCTCAATCCATAGTTTTAAGGACAGGTATGATAAGTATCACTAAGTCTAAAATGGAACCGATCAGGAGACGGGAAGGTACGAGCTTTGGGCTCTTTCCCGTAAACACAATTAGGTAATCACAATTAAGTAATCACATATGATAAGTATCACTAAGTAGAAAATGGAACCAATCAGGAGACGGGAAGATACGAGCTTTGGGCTCTTTCCCGGAAACACAATTAGGTAATCACACACACACACACACACACACACACACACACACACACACACACACACATCCGAACACTCACACTCACACATATGCACACTCATACACACACACAAACACAAACACGAATACACACACAAATGTACACGAGTCCTATACACGTGAAGTAAATATAATCCGGTTTTCTACTGCCGCTTCAATTTCCGCTATTGACACCTCCTCTCATGGAGCTGGAGTGCTACCCCCTCCCCAGACACATCTGGGGGGGGGGACTTTGGTAAAAAAACTGCCTTTTTTTCCTTCCATATATGTGTATGGATGAGAGATTCCTACTGTGGATGACATTACAAGAGCATTTTTCTTCACTTTCAAGGGGTGTTAGGAATGGATATTTTCTTTGTACTGGTGTTTCATCGATGCATGAATAGTCTCTCTCTCTCTCTCTCTCTCTCTCTCTCTCTCTCTCTCTCTCTCTCTCTCTCTCTCTCTCTCTCTCTCTCTGTATATATATATATATATATATATATATATATATATATATATATATAGATAGATAGATAGATAGATAGATAGATAGATAAATAGATACATACATACATACATACATACATACATACATACATACATACATACATACATACATACATACATACATGCATACATAAATACATATATATATATATATATATATATATATATATATATATATATATATATATATATATATATATATATATATATATATATATATATATATATAGAACTATGCTGGCCTAAGTGCCGAAACTGCATAATTTCGCGAAGCGCATTTAAAGTGTCGCAACTTTAAAACTATGATATCTCGGTTGCCACTCATGTTATTCTGTTTTTTTTTTTCTTTAAGTTAACATCAAAATAGCATAAGCGCATACCAAGATATCAAAGTTTAAAAGTTGTAAAATTTTAAGCACATTTTCTGGCATTTGGTAATTTGGGTACTGAGTTCAGTATAGTACCACACGTCTCATATATGCAAATCTCTCTCTCTCTCTCTCTCTCTCTCTCTCTCTCTCTCTCTCTCTCTCTCTCTCTCTCTCTCTCCACACGCACATACCAATCAATTTTACAATCTCTCACTATATCTCACACGTGCTTTGTTTTGAGATCTCTTTTTTACAATGTACTCGCATTTAAAAAAAAAATGCCAATTTTATCGATATTGTCAATAAATACGCAGCTTGTTAAACTTTCGTTTGATGGACTGAACAGTGGCCTGCCATTTTTAGCCTAAGCAAAATGCCAGCCTTCTTACTATTATTATTATCATTAACATTATTATTTTATTATTATTATTATTATTATTATTATTATTATTATTATTATTATTATTATTATTATTATTATTATTAAAACAAATGCAAGGCAATTACGCATTTTGAAATGTCTTCAAATAATCGCCCTTCCTGGGCGGGAATCGAACCTGCGAACTCTAGTCCAGAGCAATCTAGTCTAGGCAATTTATGCCTGTCTCAACAGAGATATGTCTCGCCCTTCCATTTCCATCTGTCTCAAGCTATAGCTAAATCTATTAAAATATTTAATGAGAGAATAGACAGCTACGGTTTAGCTATTCGTAGCGCTCCTACCGTCTATCTCAATGCCTCTTTTCAATTTATACCCGTCTCGAACGAGAAATGCTCCAGTTCATATATCCAATGACTGAATAGACGACAGGCACTGTTTTTCATACTTGATGCTCAATCTCAAATCCTGTTCCCCCATTTCTGTCCCCCTCATATGATAAATGCTTCTATCCAAGTATCTAAGGACAGAATGAACAGACATTATTCCCAGATTTCCAGTTCAACTTCTATCACAAATTACTGTCACTTTGTTTCTCTCTGTCACAAGAGATGCATGTTTCCAGCCAATATCCTATGACAGGATAAACAGCTATTATTTACCAATCTTTTACTCTCATTCCGTCTATTATAACTCATAGTCTTTGTCTAGAATGTGATAATTCTATCCAGATATCTATAGCTCTCCTTCCACCTACTATATCTTAAATCCTGTCCTGTCAATAACTGCCTGTCTCAAGCAAGAGGTGCTTACATTCATCCGTTCTATTATACAGATAGCTACCCTTTGCATCATAAATCTTAATTATTCCCAGATCCTCTTAATTATCTTTCATATTGTTGTCCTTGCCTTCAATTTCATGGAAATTCAAGTTTATTATCTGTCAATATTATCTCAGTTTCTCATTTCCTAGTTCATTCATAATTACATTTTCTCTCTTTCTTAACTTTGATATTATACATATGTTATTTTTACACAATTATTTTGTTTCTTTATCCTTTTCTTTCTATTTTTCTTCATTCCATCTTCTATACCTTCCTTCTTCTTGTTGTTTTCCTTATTTTTCTACATATTCTCTTTATTCTCATTTTTATTATCCCCTATGTCCATTTCATACATTCCATCATTAATTTTTCTTCATCATTACTACGTTTCTTTCACCCTCTCCCTTCGGATTCTTCTTCTCATCCTTCTTCTAGACTTATTCCAAGTTTTCCTAATTATCTTTTCAATCTTGCTCTTTCTCTCAGTAAAAAAAAAATCACACTTAGCATCCATTCATATCTTCTCTGTTTCCACATTGACTCATTTTTCTCATTTCTTCGTTGTTCATTTTCTTTCTGGTAGTCTCCGTGGCAAAATGGTAGCGTCTGCGACTCTGAGGCGGCAGGTCGAGGGTTCGCGCCCCGTCACGGACTGAGGTTAGTAAGGGCATACACTCAGGGTAACGATTACATCTGCCAAAACAAGTCCTTCGTAAGAAGGCAACCGTCCTATCCCTTAGTAGAAAAGGGAGTTCGTGACGTAAAACCGAATCCATCCATCCATTCATTTTCTTTCTAATTATTCCCGATTTCAATATTCTACCATTCGTTATTTTCGCTCACTCATTATTTTCTTTCAATGTTCCTCTTCCCCCTGTTATTCAATATCTTCATCTATCGACTTATTCCCATATCCTTCTAATTATCTTTCTTGTTGATGTGAACCATCAATTTCCTGGAAATTCACGCTTGTTATCCGTCAACATGGTCTCTCTTTCCTCAGTAACTCATTCTATAATTCCCTTCATTCTTATATTTAGCGATATCCATATTATACATCTCTTATTTTCGCTTCTTCGTTATTGTGTTTTTTTCTTCCTAGTCTTTTCATTTCTGCCCTTCCTACTTCTATACACCCACGGTTGGTTATTTTTTTTCTCTATATCATACAAATTTTCCTTCTTTTTGTCTCTTTGCAATTACTTTTCCTGGATATAAATGCTTATTATCAGCCAATATTACCTTCCTTTCATTGGTTATTAATTTCCTAAGTTTTTCTTGATTTAATTTCATTCTATATTTCTCGAGTTCCATATTACACATCTTTTACTTTCTTATCAACACTATTCTGATCCTTTCTCAGATTCTTTTCAGAAGGAAAATGCAGCGGCCAACTCAAGCAGTTTGATGGGGAGGGAAAATATGATGACCCTTCATCCCCAAGGAGTGAAGATGAGTGAGATGGAGTGACTTTCTGTTAAAGGTGCGTGCTTTGACTCGGCCACCCATTCCAAGGGGGGATCACGCCCATCATATATGTATTTTTACATTTGTCAATCATTCCATTAACTGTTTTCCTGCGTTTGTCTAACTTCTTTTTTTTTTTGTCCCTTTTCCCTCCTCGTCCTGTAAAAGTGTGGTACCATCACGTTCAGTCACTGAGGTAGCGAACCAGCTCTTATCCAGAAGTCTGGATAAATGGAGACGGTTAGTATCAGAACGAACATCCGGACAAAAAGTTATGAGACAAAGCCAATTAATAGCTTCCAAGAAGTTAGTGAGAAAAGCAATCCCATGTAATATATATATATATATATATATATATATATATATATATATATATATATATATATATATATATATATATATATATATATATAATGCATGTGTTTGCCTCCTTTTCAACATTCCTTTTCACTACCCTAACATCACATCTCACTATCATTATATAAAGAAACTAATATTATATCACTATTGGCAGCAATACCATCATTTACAACACTTATGAACTCCCATTCACAACATAAATCCCTACCTCAGTGAATATTACAAATTTATATGAATTTCCTTTTTACTTCACTATCGTCACATTTCATAATTATTCCCAACAGATTCACTATCCTTATATCACTATCCGCAGCAACACCAACATCTGCAATCCTTAACCACTTGTTTTCAACATACAGGAATCTGCCTTCTTAGACACTGAAAGATAATATAACTTTCAATTTCACTTCACTGTCGTCTGATTTCACTATCATTACCAGAAGAACCATTAATATCATATATCTATTCCCTGCAACACCATCATCTTGTACACTTTAAAACTTGAAATCACCATATATGTCTGAATCCTTGAATTAAGATGTAATTTGATTTCATTATTCTCTTATCCACATATTTTACCATAAAACATTAATGTTTTAGCACTGTCTACAGCAGTGGTTCTTAACCTTTTTTAGTATATGCACCCCTTTCAAATCAGCAGTCAGTTCTCGCACCCCCCCCCCCCGATTGCTGAAATAAAAAAAAATGCTAAAAATACAAAGTTGATGTGATACGTATTAATAACAAAACCACGTTTTATTTTTATCTAATCTTCATTCATCTAGCTTAATTTTTTTTTCATGACAAAAATCCAGAGTACATATTAATAAAAATGAAACTACATTATATTGCCTGCACTGCACAGCAAACCTAGTGACTTCATGTCTTTGTACCGAGTGCTACTCGCATGTCATGTTCAGAATTTAGCCGATTTCTGCTTATCATTTTGATGTGAAGTAGACTAGAAAATCCTTGCTCACACAGGTGAGTAGTCGCAAAATTCTACCTGAAAGGGTTCAGGATCCAGTTGTCACAGGTTTGCAGTTTTCCACAAGCGAAGTAACCCTCAAATGAAGTACACAGCATCTGCATATGTTCAACCATTTTTTAAACAAAGTCTGGATGCAGAGTAGCATTTTCCGTGACTGTCTCCTCCAGGCAGGGGAAATTTACCAAATTCCCCATCTTCACACGCTTATTCCACAAGACAAATTTTTCTTTGAATGAAGCCAATTTCTCGCTTGCAGTCACAATGTTAAGTCCCCTTCCCTGGGGAGAGAGATTGAGTTCATTGAGTGCTAAAAACACATCAGCCAGATAGGCAAGCATCTGAACAAAACTAGGCTCATTGAAATTTATAGCCAGTTCTTATACCCGTTCACGGAGAAACTGGCGAATTTCTCCTCACATTTCAACACACGAGATAGCACACGACCACGTGACAACCACTTCACTTCAGTATGGTACAAAAGCACAGTTTATTCCTGGCCCACTTCCTCACAAAGTGCCCGAAACAATCAATGATTCAAAGCACGGCTGCGAAGCAAGTTCACAACCTTAACACAAACATTCAGTTTTCTTCAGATCTGGGGGCAATGTCCTTGCTGTAAGAGCGTGACGATGAAGAAAGCAGTGAGTGATTTTCAGGTTAGAAATTTCTTTCCTCATTAATGCAACAAAATCAGAACGATTGCCCAGCATGGCTGGTGCACCATCGGTACATAATGAACCAATTCTGTCAAGGTGAAGTTCGTTTCTTGCGAAGAATTCTTGCATTTTATTAAACACATCTATAGCTTGTGCAGTTGTTTTTTTCTCCTTCACGTAACGAACTACTACCAACAGCTGACAACAGTTGGATACATCTGTCGATTCATCAACTAGTAAGCTAATCTTAACTGGACTAGCCTTGATGCCAGCTACAACTTGTTCCAGGATGTCGTCACTCATGTCGATGATTCGGTTATGGATCACATCATTTGACAAAGACACTTGTTGTATTTTCTTCTCAGCTTTCTTGCCGAGAACAATCTCCGCCATTTCAAGGGCACATGGCTTGATCAATTCCTCACCATTTGCAAGGGGTTTCTTTGACTTAGCAATCTGGTATGCAACTTGATAAGAAGCACGCAGTAAAGGTTTCTCTGTTGGTGAAAATCCGTATGTCGACAATGTGCCAGCCTGATCAAACCTAGCTCTTTTGGCACTTAATGTCACGATATCATTTCCTGCATCCCTGCCATCATGTTTGTTCTTGAAATCTTCATCGAGCTTTGATGGCTTCAAATTCGCATTGAAGAGGAGTGTGCTGCACAGGATACTCTGTGGATATTGTGTTCCATCCTTCTCTGTAGCACAAGAGAAGCCGTACTTGACATAGTCGTCATTCCACTTTCGTTTCTTCGACATACTGCAGACAAATCTGGAAAATGAGAAACATATAAAATTATATACGTATTTATATACACATACATACATACATACATACAGTTATACATACATACATACATACATACATATACACATGCACATATAATACATGAAGAGGTGAATTATTATTTTTATGAATTGTCACCAAAATATGTGATGGAAAAACTGAAATATGTGGTTTTAATCAGTACAGTTGTAGCCATCACAATACATTCTATGAAAGTATTGTAATGTCTACACCGTTACAGTAATGATCTATGTTACATAAACAGCCCATCGCCCATTTAAATATATGTGAAGAAAGCAAAATCAGAAATAATACACGACCAATCTTCCACCCTACTGTTTATGTATCAATAAGAAAAAGTTATTAAAACAAGGAAACCATAACTCACTCTAGCAGAAGACTGCATGTTGATGGTGCGGGTGGGTGGTGTGGTCTGAGACGTGATGATAACCTCCCTCTCTCTGTGTCACCTACGTGTCCTATACGTGTCCCTTCCTCGTCCATCCAAATCACATACGTGAACCCTGTACTCGAGTCTGTTGCAATTTTGCCACTTCATTAGGAAATTAGGTTTAGAACTTTGGGTTTATCTCTATCTCAGAACACTGCTGAAGCAAAACGTTGTTGTTGTTTTTTCAGTAAAAATATAACGCATATATAAAAATATATTTTGCTTTAATTATTCATAGGCATCCTCACACCACTTAGGAACCGGCGTACCCCTGGTTAAGAATCACTGATCTACAGAAACACCATAACCTGCAACTTGTGAACAACCTATGATCACCATACTCATCTTTCTCACCATACGCCTGAGTAGATAGTTCTCTATCTGTCAGTCGGCTGACCATGTTTGGCCAGCCATGCCGTTGCTTGAGCAAAGAGGTTTTCTTCCAGTGTCTTGCTAGGAATATCCTGGAAACCCTCCCCATTTATCTGGGCTTGGGACCGGCAATGAGCTAAACTGGCCTGCTTAACCCAGTTTGAATCTTTGCATTATGACATAACATCACATTCACTCTATTTTTACCGAAATAACATTAATGTTACATCGCTATGAGGTAAATTCATTTCACTGACATCACATTTGCTAACATTACCCAAAGAAGCATCCAAGTTGTAACATGATGCGAAATATTCATTTCACTAACTTCAAATTCACTATTATAACCAAGAGAACCATTAATGATATATCACAATAAGATTAAATCATTTCACTGATATCATATTCAAAATCAACACTAAACAACTAATTATCGTAGCACTATGATATAAATTCAATTTACTAACATTGTCACAGCGAGGGGACTGGGAATCCCCTCCTCTGTATTTTCCTTCCCGCATAGTCAAGGTATTTTGCTTTGACTCAGTCACCCCCATATAAGGGGGAATTTGGCTAATGTATATGTATGTAGATGAGTGTTTATGACAAGTTTTCTAGAAGGACATGTGGAAATAACCACTAACTTGCATGATGTATTACCCTGACGACACCCAGCTAACTTGTAATTGCCTCTTGGGCATTGTCCAAGTCATAACCGGGACCGGAAAGCCAAAACCCACAATGAATCCCATTTGCAACTCACAATCTAGAGAAACCACAATAAGTCACGACCACGCTACCTGGTTGTAACCCAATAGATATCCCTGTACATTTATGTTATCATTGTCATTGGTCAGGCATAGACTTGTGTACCTTACAGTCTCCGCCTCCTCTCAAGTATCAGAAACAGATTTAGGCGGAAAGGACTTGTGTTAGTCAGTTAGTAATCAGTAAACAGTCTGCTAGATTCAATTATCAACTTCACATTCACTTCTCCGCGACGTCATCATGCTCAACACTTGTTTTGAATTTGTGAATAATAAAGATACAAAATCATATAACAGAAAATAAAGGAAATTAAATTACAAAATATAAAATTAAAAAAAAATTTCACTTCCCAGGTACCATACATAACTCTCATCACCATCCAAACTTATATATTCTGCAATACTTAAGTTGATATCACTAATGAAAGCGTTGGATTCTATGAAAATTTATTATAATTATTATTATTATTATTATTATTATTATTATTATTATTATTATTATTATTATTATTATTATTATTATTATTATTATTATTATTATTATTATTATTGTCGTCATCATCATCATCATTATTATTATTATTATTATTATTATTATTATTATTATTATTATTCTTATTATTATTATTATTATTATTATTATTATTATTATTATTATTATTATTATTATTATTATTATTATTATTATTATTATCATCGTATGTTTTGATCCATTTAATGTTGGAAATTTTCAGTTGTGATGGTTTTATTTACGAGCATAAATAACCTCGTTGTCGGATAGAGAGAGAGAGAGAGAGAGAGAGAGAGAGAGAGAGAGAGAGAGAGAGAGAGAGAGAGAGAGAGAGAGAGAGAGAGAGAGAGAGAGAGAGAGAGAGAATTACGAGAGTATTTATGCAAGGAAAATATAACGAAAATCCTCATAAAAGATATTTAATCGATTTTTTTCAAGCTATTTACAGTTTTTAATTTACTTCTTTATGACCAGACATATTTTTTTTGTCATGAAAAATTAATACTAGAGACTCTTTTTGTTACGAGAATATAAATAATAAGTTTTGTTTATGAGTGACACCGGGACAGGCAAGAAAACTTCCCTCGTCAAGCCCGGCCACAAAGAAAACATTAAGAATAAGAAAAGGTAAAATGTTAAATACAAAAATAACAATAGGAAAAGGACTGGCTGAAAGAATACTCGAAGTACTGAGGACCTAGAGATATGGTATGATTAGACCCTGAGATAACGATAGATCCACTTTTTGAAGGAAGATAGATTATAAAAATAAGGGAAGATAGAGGGAGGAAGAGAGTTCCAGAGTCTAGAGGTGGTTGGGAAGAAGTAGCCGTTGCACCGACCAATCCGCGAGCTACAAATCTCCACACAGTACCTGTGAGAACAGCAAGTGCTGCTACCCAGAATCCCTTCTGTAAAACCGCGCATGATTAAACAACTAGGTTGTGTCTCATAAAAATCTTTAAAGAGATTTGGCCATTATGCAAAATATGTCATATATTTGTTCCTGTCTTACGTCACGGACTTCCTTTTCTACCAAGGGCTAAGACGATTGCCGTCTTGCAAAGGACATGTTTTGGCAGATGTAATCGTTACCCTGAGTGCATGCCCTAGCTAACCTCAGACCGTACGAAAACTAAATAATGGACTGCTTAAATAACCAAA
>JAXCGZ010009612.1:65000-97500 GCA_037179515.1 Halocaridina rubra
CACACACACACACACACACACACACACACACACACACAGATATATATATATATATATATATATATATATATATATATATATATATATATATATATATATATATATATATATATATATATATATATATATATATATATATATATATATATATATATATATATATATATATATATATATATATATTATATATATATATATATATATATATATATATATATATATATATATATATATATATATATATATATATATATATATTGTCTCCAGGCAAAGGTTCCCATCCGCAAGGTTTATAAAACATTATTCACTCGAGCTCTCAGCAAAGGAGAGCGAAGAAAAATCAGCCGGATATTCTGCAATTCCTCAAGTTAATTGAGCAAAAAAGAGACTTGCAAGAAGTGAAATATTACGAGGCTCTTGATAAGGGTAATTGAGTTTATGAAGTGAATCAAGGGAAAAATAGATCCGGGAAACATACGTTATTCCCTCTGCTTGGTGGGTTAGGACTTTGCGCTAGCCCTAAACCCACATAAACGGTAAGATTTGGTGTCAAGAAAGATATCTGGTCGGAAAACCCTGAGTCAAAATCAATCATATGCTTCCAATAGGTTGGTTTCGGCTTTACGTCACGAACTCCCTTTTCTACTAAGGGCTAGGACGGTTGCCTTCTTGCGAAGGACTTGTTTTGGCAGATGTAATCGTTACCCTGAGTGTATGTCCTTACTAACCTCAGTCCGTGACGGGGCGCGAACCCTCGACCTGCCGCTTCAGAGTCGCGGATGATACCATTTTGCCACGGAGACTACATATGCTTCCAAAAGGATAGTGAGAAATAGTGGATTAAAGGGCTAAGCTTGTATCAAGAAAGGCATCCAGTAATAAAACTCTTGAGGCAAACTCAAACAATAGTTTCTAAGCAGCTACAAGAAACAGCGACATCATATGAATATAGGATATTCCCCTGGTTTAGTGGCTTAATGCTTGGCACCAGTCCTAAGTCCTGATAAATGGAGAGGGTCGGTGTCTGGAACGGAATACAGTCGTAAAACACTTACGCAAAAACCAAACACTTACTTTCAAAAGGGTAATGAAACACAGCGACCCCATATAGACATATGAAATCACCTTAAGAAGGTTAATGCTTGGTACCAGTCCACAGGTCACTAGATGCCGAGAGATGGTGTCAGGAAGAGCATTAGGTTGTAACCTATAGGCCTAAATCATTTATTTGGCTCCCAAAGGCTAATGAGCAATAGTGACCCCTGAAAAAACATACAATACAATTGGCTTTAAGGGATGGTGGCAGGAGAGTTATCCGGTAGTAAAATTCTGAGACAAAATCGAACACTTGCTTCCAAAAGGGAGTGAAAAATAAAATGTTCCTTGGTTTAGAGGAGAGAGAGAGAGAGAGAGAGAGAGAGAGAGAGAGAGAGAGAGAGAGAGAGAGAGAGAGAGAGAGAGAGAGAGAGAGAGAGAGAGAGAGAGAGAGATGCCTTCTAATCTCTGAAGGAACAAATCAAAGATGAAGTTCCTCCGCTTAAATTGCTACAGAGAAATTGCATACATATGAGTGTTTACTTCGATCAAATACTCCACTCCATCAGGGCTTCGTTTCCCAGCAATAATTATAAAATTCTGCACTGGAACTGCATTATTCAATGGAATAAAATGCAATCAAGTGACGAACCTGCCGTTACTCAGTGAGGATTAGTTTAAAATCCACCCTAACGAAGCCAATCTAAACTAACCGTTTAACTATACTAATTTTCACTAGAACAAGTTGGTTACTATTTTTTACAGGCTTGGGGTCCCAACTAAAATCATCTACAAAATTTCTGACTTCGTCAGCAGTTTTTCTTTCCATGTTCATATGTGGTCGCTATTTATTATCGCCTTTTAGATGGCTAGTATTTAGTGTTGTTTCCAAGTTTTACGGCCGGATGCCCCTCCTGATATCTACCCTCTCCATTTGCCCAGGCATGAGCCATACCGATTAGAGCTGGTGTGATCCCCCAATGACTGAATTTATCAACATTTGTCATATCACAATGAAATCCTCAAGGAATTCGAGAACTCATAGTCTCAGATTTTCTCCACAAGCATGTTTAATATTCACAATAAACAAGTATAAAATTGCACAACTAAAAACGACTAAGAGATGAGTTTAGTAAGGGCATACACTCAGGGTAACGATTACATCCGCCAAAACAAGACCTTCGCAGGAAGGCAACCGTCCTAGCCCTTAGTAGAAAAGGAAGTTTGTGACGTAAAACCGAAACACACCTCTCCTCCTAACCAAAGCGCATTTTCTATTTTTCTTTTTTTAATGATGTTTCTGACGAGCAACACTGAAAAACACAGACACAACAGTTGAATACACTGAGAAATTAAGTTCTGCTTGGAAATTAAGATTAGACCATTGAAATACACAAGATCTGATGTTTTTATAAATTATTTAATGAAGAGAAGTTGTCTCGATGAATGATTGAATAAAGAGCAATATCCTACTCGAGGAATGATCAGATACTTAACGAATATTTCCTTCAACACCGACGCTGTATCACTCATGGCATACGTTATTTTAATCAGCATTAAAACAAAATACACAACGAACAAGAGCCTTTGGTCTAATGTATATTCATCATAAACTACTAAGCTTGATTATTAATAAAAAGAGGTAAAAACTTAATTTGAAGGCCGATTTGTAATCATTTCTAAACCTAGATCACTATCGAGTCAATTTACTCGTATTGACGTGTGTATATATATATATATATATATATATATATATATATATATATATATATATATATATATATATATATATATATATATATATATATATATATATATATATATATATATATATATATATATATATATGTTTGTCACTATTGATCACCATTTCAATGGGGGTAGACATGGATAGATGGGAGAGGGGGATTTACACATTCTCGCAGTGGGATCGAACACGGGTTGTTACTTCCCAAATCAAGTGCGCTTACCGCTTCGATACCCCGATATATATATATTAGCAAATTTCTCAAGACTCACTGGAGCGTCTGTCATAAAACATTAATAAAAAAAAAAATCTCGGATGCATAAAAATTTCTAAAAATATATCTGCCTGTATGGATTCGGTTTTACGTCACGAACTCCCTTTTCTACTAAGGGCTAGGGCGGTTGCCTTCTTGCGAAGGATTTGTTTTGGCAGATGTAATCGTTACCCTCAGTGTATGCCCTTACTAACCTCAGTCCGTGACGGGGCGCAAACCCTCGATCCGCCGACTCAAAGTCGCGGACGCTACCATTTTGCCTGTCAAAATATAATTACATAAAAAGAAATCTTTATTCAAACCCGCACACTCATATGTTTATGCATTGTCTCTCTTGACCTGAAAAAAAAAAACGAAAAGAATACTGGGCAACACCTGCTAATGAAGAGATGGATTTGAATCTATTTTCGTTGTTCGTGTCAATAGTAGTCAGACCTTTTTTGCACAGATTCGGGCAAAATACATGAACACACCAAAGTTGGAATCCATTCCGTTCCGGGTTAGTCTTGTTTGTTTGCCGTGTTGTCACTATTAATCCCAATTATGGTGGTGAACTGGCAGGCTGGAGCTGGGGAATAGACGCCATACCTAACGCTCCGTGGTTGGCCCGATATATATATATATATATATATATATATATATATATATATATATATATATATATATATATATATATATATATATATATATATATATATATATATATATATATATATATATATATATGCGTATAATATCGAAACCATACTTGACCTAATATTTCAAATAAAATCTTAAAACATAAACTGCAAAATCTTCTGCAAGTCTTACCATTTAATATATATATATATATATATATATATATATATATATATATATATATATATATATATATATATATATATATATATATATATATATATATATATATATATATATATATATGCGTATAATATCGAAACCATACTTGATGATCTAATATTTCAAATAAAAACTTAAAACATAAAAAGCAAAATCTTCTGCAAGCCTCACCACTTAAAGCTCACGGCTCTCGAAGCTGAAAAATCTCCCAAGAAAGAAATATGATCTTGAGAATCATAAATCCACAAGGACTCCACTGATATTGACAAGAAACACATCAATCATTTACAAGAGATGGAAACGCATTGGATATAGTGCGAGCAAAGAAAAAATAGAAACCTGAATACCTTACTGAAGAAACAGTTGGTGGGTCAAAATGCTAAAGGTAACACTACAGTATCTCGTTCGTTACAATGAAGTTGCCCACTCTCTAGAATCTAGTTCTTCACTGACTAAAATAGCGAATGGTTACCTCCCCCCCCCCCTTCTGTAGGTTCCTGAGCTCGATTCCCCTCCCCTCATAGACTTGTATAGCTTCTATATTTCAAATCCATTGGAGCATTACTAGAAATTGATAGCTGAGTCCCTATTTTAGCCGTCCCTGTCAACTCAACATTATCCGTGAGTACTCCATTAGGTAAGTGCGAAATCAGTGGAGCAGTATCTTCAAAACTCCTGGATTTGATTTAGGCAACTACGCCCACTCTGGCATCATTAATGCATAATAATAATAATAATAATAATAATAATAATAATAATAATAATAATAATAATAATAATAATAATAATAATAATAGTAGTAGTAGTAGTAGTAGTAGTAGTAGTAGTAGTAGTAGTAGTAGTAGTAGTAGTAAGAAATATTTTCCTTTCTCAACAGGTATATAAAATCCAATACCATCTGATAAACCATATGCAACACACTTATATTGTAAATTATGTGCAAGACATGTTTTTTATGTTAAATTCAGTAAAACACCATACTTATAGCAAGAGGAAATATTTCTGCCACTGAGAAAGAAGGGCTCTTTCAAGACATGATTTTTTTGTATGTAATATTTTGCTGCTTGCTGCCTTGTCTGTAGTCACCGTGTTCAAGCGCTAGCATCCGCGACTCAGGCGTCAGGTCGAGGGTTCGCGCCCCGTCACGGTCTGAGGTTAGCAAGGGCATGCACTGAGGGTAACGATTACATATGCCAAAACAAGTCCTTCGCAAGAAGACAACCGTCCTAGCCCTTGGTTGAAAAGGGAGTCCGTGTCGTAAAACCGTAATATTTGCTGCCATGTCATAATGAGTTTTTGAAGGGTCTGTTTACAATTCTGAACATTCGAAGATGCATTATGTAGAATCACTTTAAAAGATCAGCAAAATATAAACCTCTAGAACGGTTCACCTTACAAAATAATAGAATCTTGGACATGCCTTGAGCTTAAAATACAGTCAGCATACTCTACAAGGTTTGATTTCTAACCAAGCGTGTCCTTGCCCAACCAACGCGATAACGAAATCAAGGTTTGCAAGTCCGACTGGGAGAACTGATAAAAATAATACCCAGCTTTCTCTACTATCACCAACATTTCAGTATTGGTCAGTGCATAATTCCTTGGTGTTTCTTAATACAAGGTGGTCTCACAGGAAAGAGAAACGACTTCCTTAAACCTCTAATTACTCTGCACTGAACACTTACATAGCCTAAGCAGTGTCATATCTAGGCGGTCATATTTGTTTTTCATTCTTTTTCTTTGGTGCTGCAAATATTATATATATTTTGGAGACAGAGAGAGACAATAAGAACAATTAGAACGCATTTAAAAGAGAAGCGTAGTTGTAAAAGCATTGCTTCTCAACCAGAACCTGACCTGCTGCTTCAAGGAATCTAATTAAAGCTATTGAGAGGCATGAAACTTTCTTTCCAGTTATGAACTACGTGGTATATGTTTACTTTCACACCTCCAACTAGAAAACATTCCCATGAAATTTATTAGAATACAAAGGCTCGTCATTTCCATTTAATACACGGATTGATAATAAACATTAGTGCTTCATTGTTTTTATTTGTTTTACCTACTGTGTATACATACACATTAACTTGTTCTTTGTATGGCGCAACACAGAAGATGCATGCCTTCCATGCCAAGTTAACTTCAATGAACAATAAATTTTCCATTATTCGTTTACACTTTACACTGTAACACGTTCAAAAGCTCACCGCTGACTTTGTATGATAAGAAGATAAACAACTTTCTCTGCGTAAAGAAGAAATTAGGCTTTGTTTAAATTTGTAAATAAAAAAAAAACTAGGTTTGTCAATTTAAAAATCAAGTATTTTTCCTCTTTATATTGTATTTTGCTATATGTTATACGTTATATTTCATTATATATAAGATTTAATGGTAATTTAGCTACTCATTTATTACGCAATGTCTTTATTATATAAACTCGCTTTGCGGGCGCGAACGTGTTTGGAACTTGAAGTCAAATGTAAAAGAATTTTATAATTTCCTGAAGTCTCGATCTTATGATGTAAAGATTTTTCCTTCCAATAAGGTATGTGTATTGATAGATATAAATGACCAGTTATGATATCTGATAATAGACAAAAAACATAGGTAACTGTAACAGACATCCTACCTTTACAGTTTTTATATACATTGGTCCAAATTAAATGTGATGGCTGATTCACATTTGTTTAAATTTGTAAATAAGTGCTTAGCATGACCATTTATGTTCATGGTATTATGGTAATGTTAAAGGAGAGGATCGTCAAGTACTGTAATTATAGATTTGATGGTGATACTGATTTAACTTGCTCTGGTAACCTGACCCAGGTTGAGTGCTATGACCTTACCTTAGACTTCAAGTGTATCTTATTTTTGTAGACGTCATACATAATGTCACCTTAAGCAAAAATCACATTGGTAGTAAAAGAATCGTTAAAGTTTGCAATTCAGCCATTTACAATAGTTTTCCGAAAGTTTTCTAACTTTAAGAGTAACTCCTCGATAATCATTAGGTGCATACTATACTACACTGAAAAAAATACTTAAATAAAATAAGAACATTATGAAATATATTTCATAATACTTTTTTTTTAGCCAACTGGGAGGAGGATGAACGAAAACATTTACGAAAATGTCGAATGGGGAAATGTGTTTAATTACTGATACACGAAGAGGAGTGGGTTAAGAATCGTTTTGTGCACCCTTTCTATTTATTGACTAAGCAATTTTTTTCTGATGGATTTTTATGTATATTTAATTAATGTGGTCATTTTTATTTCTCGGAAATCAATATTTTTTGTGTTTGGTTGAAATTGGTAGGCAGCATTAGATACTTATGTAACCTATTCTAACTTAACATAAACAGACCTAACCTAGCCTGAATCAAAAGCCTTACATAACTTTCAGAGGGTTCATTTGGGTGTTATGCATCAGTGCTGCACGTTTCAGGAATTGATGGCAACACTGATAGGCTATGCTAGGGGTGCATGAAAGAAATCACAATCAAAATCTTGTTTCTGCGAATGGGTCACGAAGTTCTTCAGCCTCCAGAAATTTATAAAGGCATCTCCCTCATGAAAGATTGTTGACTGACAAAAATATGATCTGTTGCTTTTGGAATTATTTTCTTTTATCATAAAGATATCTGTCAGCACTTGGCCTACTTGTATATGTTAATGTAAGGAATTGTCCATTGTGTTAATCATTGATATAAACTGTATGACTCACTGACAGTATATGAGACAACTGTACATTTGCCACAAGTAACAGTGCCTTACTTTTGGCATATTGAAAAAATAGGAAAATTATAAAACGTCATTGTTTTATCACCATTAGAGACTTGTGAGTGAATCAACTTTCATAGCCCAAGTAAATAAGTTACAGGTTTTTGAAACTAGTAATAAAATCCCCTATTTGCCATTTGGTAGTTGGTACTAGTCATCTCAATTAATCCATATATATATATATATATATATATATATATATATATATATATATATATATATATATATATATATATATATATATATATATATATATATATATATATATACACGCCTTCAGTGGTGTAGTTGGTTGTGCCTTTGCCTTGGCACAGTAATTATGTGTTTTAGGTTCGTTTCCCAGTTAATGGTAAAATATGAATCATATATGTACAGTATATATATTGCTTGCTTGCCATGTCAAGGTTTCATGCCCTACATTGTTACTTACTGCTTTACTTTGTTACTTTTTGGTGTATTTAAGGTCCGGCATCCACCCCAAGGGTGTCCTGACAGATATGCTGTATCTGTATAAAGCCATCTGTATAACTTTCTATGTGTGCGCATTAAGCTACATATTTTTGTCCAAAGAAGTGAGCATTGACATTTAGTATCTTTTAAAAAGCAAAAATTGCATTAGACCAAAATTTTCAAGGCGTTATCATAATCGAGTACTGCATATTAATTATAGGAAAGAATACCAAAGGGTTAATATTTAGGACATAAATATACCTGGAATTTATTTTATAGATGAAATTATGGAATGAATCTCTGCAATGATAACATGTTTATTCTAAATTACAGTTTGCATGTGAAAATTCCGAAGCATGTCACTTTCCAGAGGAAAACGAAAGCTGATAAGCTGTCAGATTGAAAGTGAAGAGCTTTTCCCAAGTCCCAAGAAGTCGCAGAGAACACCATCAAAGAAGACAAGCAAAGATGATGATGTATTAAATGATAATTCTCTCTTTGGGGAGTTGGTTTATAAAGCTGGATTTGTACTAAAGAAAGGAGATCAGCCCAACATTTTAAGTATGTTTATTATTATTAGAAGTTGCGTTCTTGAAAACTTTCTTCCGGTTCTTTTATTAGCTTATTTTAAAATGAGAGAATTATCCTTAATGTAATTTAGAGTATTGGAGTCTTCATTGTATATATATATATATATATATATATATATATATATATATATATATATATATATATATATATATATATATATATATATATAGATAGATAGATAGATAGATAGATAGATAGATAGATAGATAGATAGATAGATAGATAGATAGATAGATAGATAGATAGATAGATAGATAGATATATATATATATATATATATATATATATATATATATATATATATATATATATATATATATATATATATATATATATATATATGGATAATCACAAAGTTGCTGGCGAACCACCCTCGAGAGTATATAGTATTTGGCGTGTTACCATAGTAACCATAGAAGGGAATAGGCTCTCATTCCACCTGGGTATTTAGCTATGCCAGTTAAATAACTGGCATAATTAGTCATGGTATAGTTTGTTTACTCCTAGATCACTGTGGCTGCTTTTAAGTAATTACCTACCCATGTTCCAAGATACAGCTTGCAGTGTTTACTTTTTAATTGTATATGTTATATTGAAATAGCATATTCATAAGTATATATTTTGGATTTTATAATGAATGGACTGCCAATATGAAATAATGTATCTTTCCTGATAAAGTCTAGAAAGGTTGCAGAAATATAATATATGCTTGAGTACGTGATTTCTCTCCCCCAGCCTGTGACCAGGCTGTCTTCCAGAAGAAACTTAGATGGAGTTTTAAGTCACACCCAATTTACAAAATGCCAGAAATAGTAGAGAAATTCATCAGAGACTTTGAAAAGTTTGTTGAAGATCCTTTAAAACTGAAGTGGTCATTGCTGTATACTCAGGTGTGTAACTATTTGAAACATTTCTTACGTTAGTTCATATTTATGTTTTGTAGTGCAAATATGTGAGATTTAAACAAAGGAAATCTCTATAATTATATTCTTATGTTGGGTTCATCACACAGTGGAAAGCTTAGGTTCTTTCCTTCTTTGTGTGTGTATATGCATTTTTTAATCTCGTAACAACTCACACTTAAGGAACTCAGTAAATATAAGGATAGTAAACAGTGTCACTGAAATAACATTCCCATTTTGATTGTTTGTATTGTAAAAGGACAGCTGTACTTATATAATACTCAACAGACGGACTACTTTATTGTTAATACTTTATTTAATAGGATCACACAATATTCGTGTACATATTATTAAAATCATTGCCTGGATAGAAGGAAGAATTCCACTTGTATTACCTGTATTCTAGAAGATGCTTCTTAAACTGATAGGGAGCAAGCAGTTAGAAATTCCTTCTTTCTTGAATATTAGTTCTTATTGCAGAGCAACGGATGAGGTAAATGATAAAACAGCTATGCTGGAGACGTCTTTCCTCAGTTTTTTCTTCCCTTTCAACCATCTTGCCAGCTTCAGTAGAATATTGCATGTTTTCTCTAAAATATTGTTACTTGGTTGTTATCTCCTATCTATCATTGACTTTTAGTCGTGCTCTGAGTATCTAAACATTTTCTTCTTTTGGCTTTGTGGAATTTCATTCTTAATCTCTCCAAGATATACTGTACTGCATTGATATTCTAAGTACAGTATTCACGTCATATTAAATCATATTCATTTTTTGAAATAAGGATATTAAGTAAAGAAGTATTCTTTATATATAAGGAATACATTAGGCAGCAGTCAACTTGCATTTTAATACTAGTGTCAGAGAGAAAGAATATGCCACTTATATTCCCTCTAGAGAAACATTGGGTTGGCAATGCCCTCCTCTGACATTTTTTCCCTTTTATTAGAATTGCTGATTTAAATATTGAGGATTACGAAGATATCCTTGTTGCCTTCCTTATTTTTGTTTAGTTATTGCAATTTGCTGGCTGTATCAGAATTTTGCATCTTGCAATTTAATAAGATGAACATATCCTCATTTTTATATCTCAAATAATCTGTGTATTTTTAGACTGAGGCTGATTGTGAAAGTGCTCGAGGAGGACAGCAAGATTCATTGGTTCGTTTATGTCTGAATATTGAAGACCTTCAGCCTGCTTTGATTAAGTTCTTAACTGACAAACTGTTGGAAATAGCCCATACTGATGAGTAAGTACCCACATCTCAGTCTTGAATAAGAAATTTGGGTTCTAAGTATATACAGACACCTCCAGGTTATGTTTCAAAAAGGTGGACGTTACGCTATTTGGACATTTAGTGACTATCATATGTAAGCAGGACTTTTGTATTGCCTAATTAGCCAAATCCCCCTAGAGGGGGGCCAAAATACCTCCTCATTGTACTCAAATGTGTCTCCCACAAAATGTTGAAGTTTTTGCTTTGTCACAGGCACTCTCCTTATAAGGGGGATTATGTCTTTTGTAGATACATAGATGAATAGCCAAAATACTTATGATCGAGTTATAAGTCTATTTGTGAGTAGAATTGTTTGTAATTTTGTAGGTAATAAAATGTACTGTACAGTACATACATATCCAGTTCTGTACATTACTTAGGCTAAATACACTTAACTACTACATAAAACAAAGTTTACAGTATTAATAAATTTTAATTCGTTAATAATAATGTAATAATACAGTACAGTAATACATACATAAATATATGGGTATATAATGGGTAGGTGTTTGTTAGTATCTGTGAATGTTCGTAACTTGGTTGTTTGTAAGTAGGGGAGCTTCTGCACCAACAAAATCAGTAATAGATATGCTAATAGAAATACTGTAATATCAATTACACTGTTAATAATAATCATAAAGGTATAATACGCTAAATTGCAATGGTAGCCTTTTTCCATATACCTAATTGCCAATAGCAAAAGATCCACATTTTATTGAAAAATGTAACACTCTACAAATAACAAGAGTAGGTATGAAACAGAGATGATAGTAGGTTTAGAAATAAAAGGGTTTAGCTCCCAAATGTCTGTGTTCACCCTCATTGGAATGGGGACTAATAATGACACGTAAATCGGTCCATTATTATGATATAGGCACAACCGGAGTTAGTGAAGTAAGTATATTGATATGTCTTTTCAATATTTCGTAAAATTGTTTACTGAGCCTGTTTTGGAGAGTAGGAGCGCTGAATATGGTTGACATTTCAGAGGAAATGGTAGTAACATTCTGGTATCATGAATAATCTTCGTCCACATAATGTTATAGGGACATGTTTTCAGATTTGTTGCTATTGTACATCATATATAATTGTTAATGTATATCTTTGCCGTTACTTTAGCCGTTTTAAGAAATTGTCAGTCATTATTTTATGTGCTATTTTCAGAACTAATGATGCAGTAGACATTCCCTGTCTAGTGTTGGCTAATCTAAAATGGCTAGATTATATCGTTGATACTGATGTGCTCACTGAGAAGATAATTGAGCTTTTGGAGGCCTCCCCTACGAAGGTAAGAGCAGTAATTTTTGCTGTTAGACCAAATATTCAGACTTCAGTCTAACTTCTGTATGCATCCAGTGAGTAATATAAATTATTAAGAGATTCCATATTAACTTTTAACTCTGTATAAAAAAGACACATATTAAATGGAGAAGTTTGGGTTACAGATCATTCTCCTCTTCCTTAACTTGAAGATCGTCGCACTTTTTTGTTATAACATGATAACTCAAAGGATGTAAAACACCTAGTCCCAATCAGGGAACCTGAGGCCCCAATGAGACAGTGTAACGATCAACTTTGCTAAGTAAATTTCAACTGGTAAAAGTATGATAACATGAGTAGCACTCTCAAGATCATCCTCACACAGACGAGACCTGAGGCTGGGGAAACCCATGTAAATGACCAAGAAACAATGCAAAGATGAGGTACATGGAAAAGAGTGAATGAGGAATATTGCCCACAAACACAGATCAGCTCAAGCAATTACCTTTCCCAAACGTATTGCTGGCAAACATTTGAACAAATAAATATCTGCAGCACCAATATAACATGACTGGTAACAAAGGAGAAATAGTAAATAAAAAAAATGGCTAAACCTGGTAACACAAACTAAAATGAGCCACATATCACAACATAAGGACTCCCATCATTAAAAGGAGCAACCTCATGGTTAAAGCATGCATCTCCCAAATGCATGGAATAATCCCAGACCTGAGAAAAAAGTAGGTAACACAAGGAAAGCGATGGAGAAAATTACATGCTTAGGGAATTTGGGAAATTGACGAACAGATAGCATCAGCAAAGAAGAGAAGCCAAGGGATACAGCAATAAAATGATCATGAAATATCTCAACAGCAACCAGATATTACTGTAGTTTATCTAAAAAATGTATGACATTCCAGGAAAATCCGGCCAAAGATAGGATATCATTCCCTGAGACCAAATAATATGAATTTAGGGGATAGAGAACAGTATGTATTTAAAGAATGGTAAAGAATCCTGACACCTAGCAGGTAGATGGAAAAAAAAACAGCAGCTAGGACTAGTATCTTGCAAAAGTGTGATCCATTTGTAATCCTACTGCCATTTTTCAATCACTTGGCAATGTTGACCCATATTGCCTTACAGTTACCTGTAGTCCCCTTAGCTGGGCCGGGTGTTTTACATTTATGGAGTTATCAATCCCAAAACTTGCGATACCATCTCAAATCATGTAAGCCTCTCTCCTATCTTTATGGAAATATACCATCAAAGAATGTGAAAAAATTGCAGTAATGAAAATAACTGAAAATATTGTATCCCCTAATAAATATAAATCCTAGATGTGCAGTTTTCCCACAATATTTAACACAACCCTTACCAGGCAGTTTGTGAGTGCACTGTGTAGTTTGCATTGGGAACGAAATTTTCAAGAAGACTTCTGCATATTGTCAGTACAGTTATAAATGAGGCTGCTGCAATTGTAAAATGAAGCTGAATTAATTACATCGGAAATTTTTCAGATCTGCTCTGAAGGAAAAATATTTAACTAATATGTGCATATCATCAAAAAAAATATGTTTCAGTGATAAGTGCTCAAGCTATCTCATTAATTGTCTTACTAACTTTGTCCAGTGTAGACAACCTCCTTATGGAAATTAATTATTATGAATGTGCTTTAAAGTGTCTGTTGTTGTATATATTTTATTAATCACTGACTGCTTGTAGATGGAGCATAATGATTAGGAACTGACTTATGAAGTAATTTCCTTATTCTGATTCTGAGGTCCTCAGAAACTCATGTTCCAGAGCGTGGAGAATATCTTAAGTTGTTTATATTTCCAGAAATGCTTGCTTGCGTAGAGATGTTTGCCTTTTGTGTTGTAACTATATTCTGTTGGAGAGCTATTTTTACTGTTCCTAATTTTAAAATATGCTATATTAGTAAAAGTTTAATTTAAAAGTTAAAAAAGAAACTAGTGAATAAAGTAAGGAGTTTATTTGAAGGAAAAGAAGAGGATGTGTTGATAAATTTTTTTTGTGTCAAAGTGCGCAATGAAAAATAAATATGTTTCTGAAGGTGAAAAATTATATTCTCCCCTCTTCCGTATGGAGAGGTTTGTACATTTAATATTTAATAGTAAATAAATGGGTTAAATCAGTTTATTTTGGGAATACTTATAGGCTTAAAGGTTATGTAGTCTTTGCATTTCTGTGAGAGCTTTGCAACGCCACATATTTAGTAAAAATTAAGGCAAATAACATTAGCTCACTGACGGCCCATGTTTGCTTTTAGGTACAACAAGAGGTCATCACATTTGTGCCCCGCATTGTGGATGATGCCAACCACCCCAGGATTGCTAAGGTATTATGGTGAGTACAAAATTCTTAATCACATATATGTGGGTTATATCCTAGGCTGAGGCATTAAGGTGAGTACATTATTCATATTTCTGTAAATTTAAATGTGGATTATACCTTAGAGTGAAATAAAAGTCTAAGCTACTGTGGACGTTGACACACACACACACACACACACTCTCTCTCTCTCTCTCTCTCTCTCTCTCTCTCTCTCTCTCTCTCTCTCTCTCTCTCTCTCTCTCTCTCTCTCTCTCTCTCTCTCTCTCTCTCTCTCTCTCTCTCTCTCTCTCTCTCTCTCTCTCTCACTTTTGTTTATCGATAAAATTAATTTCCTTTGCCTTACTTTTGCAATTTTTTGGCACATCTGAGTTCCTGATGTAACTGAAGGGTCTGTTATGCTGTGCTTACTGATATTTGATCTTTTCTATTGCTTATTTTGTGTGACCTTCTGTAAATTACTTTTCCTTTTATACTAACAAATGTTTCGTCGTTTACCCCACTGCATTTTAGCATCCTTCGTGAGAACAATTTTTGAGAGCTGTAATTATGATGATATAATGGAGTTTTTAAACTAGAATAATGTTTTAAAATATAATTGCCATCCTTCTTTTTAGGGATAGATTTGTAAAAATATATCAGATGCTGATTTTCGATTGATGGGGGACAGGGTAAACATAGGAAAATTGAGACCTATCTCTATATATGCTTTATGTTTTTCATTATATATGGTTGCATAAATGTTTCTGTGAGGAAATTTTTATGATTAGTTGAAAGGGAGTGTTAACTTATATTGTGTGCCATTTGATAGTTTTTCCTATGTTTGGGACCTTTCTCCTGACTGGTTGGCGAAGACAGTATTAATGCAGTTTCATTTATGGACATTTGATAGGTCTGCAAAAGTTTCCTCAGCAGAAATACATAAGCTAATTAGTTATGCAATGATATAGTACTTCATCTGTGAACTGAGACAACAAAGAACCTGCATATTAAAATTTTGTAGTTAAATTCTTTTTAGGTAATCTCATCGACTACTCACTTGTATTTAGCCTACCTTGTTGAGGGGGCAAGCCAGCTTCAACTTGGTGCCGGTCCCAAGATCGGGTAAATGGGGAGAGTTGGCAGCAGGAAGGGCATCCAGCCATAAACATTTTGCCAAAACCAAAATATGGCTAGTACAGATAACGAGAATAGTCACCATACTAGGGCGTTCCCCTTAGGCGACGCGTTGGGGCTTCGCCTGACCCCTCCGGGCTGGGTTAAAGAGGCAAGCTCGAGGGATAGTGTCAGATGAGATGCTGCGGGTGGGCACTCTTAATGTGGGGACGATGACTGGGAAGGGGCGAGAATTGGTGGACCTGATGGAGAGGAGGAGAATTGGAGTGCTGTGTGTGCAGGAGACCAGGTGGAAAGGAAATAAGGCGAGGGAACTGGGTGAGGGTTGCAAATTGTTCTATAGTGAAGCAAATGAGGAAGGGAGGAATGGTGTAGGAATAATAATATCCAAAGACCTAAAGGAAAGCTTACTTGGTGTGAATAGAAAGAGTGACAGAATTATGAGTTTAAAGCTGGGACTTGGAGACGCGGTAGTCAATGTGATATGTGCCTATGCCCCACAAACTGGTTGTATAGCGGAGGAGAAGGATGTATTTTGGGAGAAGATGGACCAGGATCTTAGAACAATTCCTATAAGGGAGAGGGTAATTTCGGGAGATCTAAATGGCCACTTGGGAATTGGGAGGGCTGGGATAGGTAGAGTTCATGGGGGCTGGGGGGTGGGCGAAAGAAATGAGGGGGGAGAGAGAGATTGATTTTGCAGTGGCATTTGATCTGGCGTCAACACATTATTTGAGAAAAAGGAAAACAGATTGATTACATACAGTAGTGGTGGGAGGGAGAGCCAGATAGATTTATTGTTGTGTAGGAGAGACCATCTGAAGGAGATTAGCAACTGTAAAGTAATAAATGGGGAGAGTGTAGCAGTGCAACATAGGATAGTAGTAACTGATTGCAGGCTCAGGAAATGTAGGAAAAGTAAGAAGCCGAGGATAGACCCAAAGATAAGGTGGTGGAGATTGAAAGATGCAAAGCTGAGAACTATGTTTAAGGGAAGAGTGTTGGAAGCGATAAGGTTGCATGAGGATGTACAAGAATGGTGGACAGAGAATAGTAAGGTGATTTTGAGGGTTGGTGAGGAGGTACTTGGAAAGTCATCAGGAAGGAAACCCCCAAATGATAGAGTCATAGTGGTGGAATGAGGAAGTGCAAGAATGGGTGAAGAACAAGAAAGAAGCTAAGAAAAAGGCAGATTTATCAGGCCTGGATAAGGATAAAGAAGAGTACAAGCAGGCAAGGAGAGCAGTAGCAAAAGCAAAGGCAGAGACATTGAATGAAGTCTATGAAGAGCTGGAAACACCCGAAGGAGAGAAGAAAATATGGCGAATTGCCAAGGCCCGAGATGCTGCATCCAAGGACTTGACCCAAGTAAGACAAATAAAGGATAACCATGGAGTAGTTCTAGCAGAAGAGGATGAAATAAAAAGCACATGGGAAAGTTATTTTGAAGGATTACCAAATGAAGAGAACCCAAGAGCAGTATTTAAAAATGGACTTCCAAATGAAGCAGTTACAACAACAGTGGCTAGAAGAGAGGTAGAGCGGGCAGTAAGGAAAATGAAAAACGGAAAGGCAGCAGGACCTGATAAGATGCCAGTGGAGGTATGGAAGAGTCTTGGAAAGGAAGGCATAGATATCTTGTGGGACTTAATGCAAAAGATCTTTAGTCAGGAAAAGATGCCAGAGGAGTGGAGAGGAAGCCTAATCATCCCAATCTAGAAAGGGAAGGGAGACATTCAGGAGTGTGGAAACTATAGAGTTATAAAGTTGTTAAGTCATACTATGAAGATATGGGAGAAGATCATAGAGAGGAGACTCAGAGAGGTAACGACAATTGGGGATGAACAGTTTGGCTTCATGCCTGGAAGAGGGACAGCGGCGGCCATATTTGCCTTGAGGCAAATGATGGAAAAGCATCGGGAGAAACAGAAAAGACTGCATGTGGTCTTTATATATATCCTGGAAAAGGCATATGATCGGTAGTCTCCGTGGCAAAATGGTAGCGTCTGCGACTCTGAGGCGGCAGGTCGAGGGTTCGCGCCCCGTCACGGACTGAGGTTAGTAAGGGCATACACTCAGGGTAACGATTACATATGCCAAAACAAGTCCTTCGTAAGAAGGCAACCGTCCTAGCCCTTAGTAGAATAGGGAGTTCGTGACGTAAAACCGAATCAATCAATCAATCAATCATCATCAGAATCAAAAGGCATATGATCGAGCACCACGTCAAGAGGTGTGGAGGTGTATCAAAGAAAAGGGAGTCCCCAAGAAATATGTAAGAATCATCCATGATATGTATGAGAGGGCGGAGACAAATGTTAAGAGCAGTGTGGGCTGACAAAAAGTCTCTCAGTAAATGTTGGTCTTCATCAATGGTCTGCTTTGAGTCCATATCTATTTGAACTGGTCTTGGATGTAGTAACCCAGGGTATTAGAGATCAATCACCATGGTGTATGCCCTTTGCAGATGACATTGTACTGTGTAGCAACAGAAGAGAAGTAGTGGAGGAGAAGTTTGAGGAGTGGAGAAGAGTGATGGAGGATAGAGGACTGAGAATCAGCTGGAAGGAGACAGAGTACTTGAGGTTGAGAGATGATGAGGATGGGGAGGTCAATTTGCAGGGGGACGTGTTGAAAAGTTCAAGTATTTGGGATCAACAGTAGCAGAGGATGGTGACCTAGAGTCAGAAATAACCCACAGAATACAAGCGGGATGGAAGAACTGGAAGAAAGTGTCTGGGGTGCTGTGCGACAGGAGAATCGGGATTAAGTTGAGGGGTAAAGTGCATAAGACAGTTGTGAGACCTACGATGATGTATGGAGCAGATACATGGGCAATAAAGAAGACGCAAGAGAAAAAACTGGATGTGGCAGAGATGAGGATGTTGAGATAGATGTGTAGGGTGACAAGAAGCGATAAGATCAGAAATGAGGTAATTAGAGGTAACTCAAAAGTTAGAGAAATATCAGATAAGATACAAGAAAGTAGACTAAGATGGTATGGTCATGTCGTTAGGAGGGATGAACAGTATGTTGGGAGGAGGGTGATGGAAATGGATATACAGGGTAGGAGAGGGAGGGGGACACCAAAGTGTAGGTGGATAGATTGCATCAATGACGACCTGAGGTCTAAAGGTTTGTTGGGTGATGAGGTATGGGACAGGAACATTTGGAAAACACTGGCCAGAAACATCGACCCAACATAAAAGTGGGAAAAGATGTAGACGAAGAAGAAGTTGTGTGATTACTTAAATCTTAAAAAATTAGCGAAGGGTTGTTGTTGGTGTTCTCAACTGACTGGCCGAATATCTCCAAGACTAAGGAACTCACGGCCAATCCTAGGCTTTCCACGGAGCTCTCAAAGAGTATATGTTGTGTTGGTGGCATATGTGGTTGTGTGTGGTGTGGTCCTCAATAAAGTGTTTCTTCGTTTGCTCTCAGTGTCTCTGGCCAGATGAAGTCTTTGAGAAATGACCTTAGGAGCTTCAATTCTTGCTGTAGAAAATATTGTGCTGTTCTGTGTGTTGTTTTGAAAGATGAAGTACCGTAGTTGTTTGGGTGACTGAAGCCTCTCCAAGGTTCTCGCGCTTCTGTAGGGGCAAGGGCTGGTTGAGACACTTTAGCCTCTATTGCTACTCTTCCTCTGAGTTGCTTAGTGTCCTCTACTGATATTCAGTCCTGGTGGCTCGACTTATGCTGAACATACTGCCACTCCAGGTCCAGTGATGGGTTGTCCTTTTAGTTTGCTTGGCCATTCAAATTGTAATTTCTTTGAAATATGTTGCAAAAGACCTTGGAACAGTAACAATTACTATATATTCTGTCACGAAATTTAGTTTAAAATTTTGTATGTATTGTATTACTGTAGCTTAAATAATCTCTTCACTTAGTTGCTGTCGTAGATCATCTCTCAAAAGGGAGTAATAGTACACGGTAAAATGGCAAGTCTTAATTGTAAACTAGACTGTAAGTTGTGAGACCCCAATTGTATACTCTTTTTCTCATATATTGAATAGTATTTTTTCAATGAATCCATCATTATTCAGTATTTTAAATCCCTTGTGGTGGTAGAAAATTAATTCCACATCTGAATTCCTTGCTTGTCATAAGGAGCAATCAAATGGAATAGTTGCTGATAATCTGTCCTGGAATATTTCATATCCTCGCTGCAAAACAGCTAATGAAAAGGGTGAAGATATTTAAGTTATGATAAAGCCCTACTCCTCACTTGCTTGTTAAGCTCTGTTCACTGTGCAAGTATCAGCAAGATGATGTTAATAAAACTAAATGCTTGTATGTTTTCATATGTGGAAGTGGTAACTGAATACTGATAATGAAATATTGGTATAGTAGGGGATCACTTTAGTGTACTGGTAGAATACTTGATTTTGGAGGTGACAGACTTGCGATAGAGCCCATGGCTGGGTGTTAGGAAGGGCATCCAGACTTAATTACCTTGCTCCAATCTGTGTGTCCACCCCCAAAATGGAGACTGATAATGACATATAAAGCTTTAAGAAAGAAAAAAGTATCTGGTATAGTACAGCGTAAGGACTTACATATTTTGCTTTTAAATGAAGTAACCGTACTTCATTACTGAAGGAGGTTTTGGTAATTACATCGTCAACCTTGCTTGGAATCTACAGTCTTGCTTAAGAATCAGAGACATTGCGCAATATACAGTTGTGGCCCTAAATTTACAAAGATATGCTCGTATTTTCAGTATACATATTTGAACATTAAAGAATTTCATGGTATATAAATATTTTCCACTTCATATTTAGAAAGAAAATACAGTGGACCCTCGCTATATCGCGGTTCACCTATCACGAATTCAGAGCATCGCGGTTTTTTTTTTATTATTATTATTTTTATTTTATTATTTGTTTTTCTGGTATATGCGAGAATATTAAAATAGTAAAATTTTCAGTATTTTCATTATTTTATTGAAGAAAAAAAATTTTCATTATTTTATTGATAAAAAAAAAGTATTTCCCAGCCTAAGAATAATAAAACAGTAAGAAATAGTAAAAACATAAATTTAAACATGTAACTCACAGTATTGCACCATGTAAAATCGATACTGGTATTGGCGTTTCAGAAAATGAAAAGGGTCGCACCTACATTAGCTAGTACATATTAAAATTTCCAGTATTTTCATTATTTTATTGATAAAAAAAAAAGTATTTCCTAGCCTAAGAGTAATAAAGCAGCAAAAAATAGTAAAAAACATAAATTTAAACATGTAACTCACAGTATTGCACCATGTAAAATATTGTACGATAGCGTACACTGTATTGGCGTCTTGGAAAACGCAAAGAGTCGCACCTACGTGAGATAGTTCATGGGATGCTATTGGCTGAAAGGGTTGGAGACGACGAATCACAGAATTGCTTTTCTGTATGTTCTGTATCATGGGGTCTGATTGGCTTTTCGATTGAAGCTTCATTCTCCCAGCGTCTTCCATTGTCTCGCCTCACCCGTTCAGTCTACTCACGTGTGCGCCGTTCGCGTTGTGGTTCTTAATACGTTGTGCTTTTGATTTTATGGCTTTCGTTTTTCAACCTCTGCTATGCTTCCCAAGCGTCCTTCATCTTCTACGGCTTCCGGTAGTAAGCCTAAGTGACAAAGGAAGATATTGACCATACCAGAAAAGGTAAAACTCTTAGATATGCTGAAGGAAGGAAGAAGGTTCTCGGATGTCGGCTGCTATTTTGACATCAACGACTCTACTGTTCGATACATCAAAAAGTACGAGGCATATATCAGGAAAACAGCGCCGCAGCGAGAGGGTCGTAACACCCCGCAATACGATAAAAGTGCGGATGGAATCTGCTTTGGCCCTGTGGATTGCTGATTGCAGGAAGGAGAACATTAGCTTAGACACCAATATCATACAAACATAGGCAAAGAAACTGTACGAGACATTCGCTGTAAACGAACCCGACGACGACAGTGACAACCGTGAGGAGGAGGAGAGAGAAGGAAATATCGACGACCCACAACCAGGACCCTCCAGCGATTCTCCACCGAGGAAACAATCGTTCGTGGCAAGCAAGGGATGGTTCACCAGATTTCAAGAACGCTATGTCCTAAAGAGCATTTCGGTTCATGGCGAAGCTACCTCTGCAGATACAGCTGCAGCTGAAGAGTACGTGAACAACGACTTCAAGAAAATTATCGAGGAAGGCAAATATGCTCCTGAGCAAGTCTTTAACATGGATGAGACTGGGTTATTTTGGAAGAGAATGCCGTCTTGCACTTTTCTCTTCAAGGAAGAAGCTAAAGCCCCAGGATTTAAAGCACACAAATACCGCATTACCCTCGTCATGTGCGGGAATGCTGCGGGCTTCATGTTAAAGCCAGGGCTTATCTACAAGTCTAAGAACTCTAGGGCTTTGAAGAACAAGAATAAGAATCTGCTGCCAGTGTATTGGATGCATAACCCTAAGGCCTGGATCACGAAAAGCCTCACATTGGACTGGTTTCACCAATGCTTTATCCCTCAGGTCAAAGTTTATCTTGCGGAGAAGGGCCTTGAATTTAAAGTCCTTCTTTTGATGGATAATGCTGATGGCCACCCAACTGATCTCGAATATGATGGTGTTCGAGTAGAGTTCCTGCCACCGAATACGACATCACTGATTCAGCGTATGGATCAAGGCGTTTTTCGTCCATTCAAGTCCCTCTACACACGAAATGCCCTGGCGAACCTGGTTGAATCCATGGATGCGGACAAAGAATTCGCACTGAAGACTTACTGGCGTAACTACACGATTGCTACATGCCTTCATAATATTTAGAATGCAATCTTAGAGATGAAGCCGGCCACAATCAATGCCAGCTGGAAGAAATTGTGGCCCGAAGTCATCTACGACTACAAGGGATTCGCTCCTGACGAAGTCCATAACTCCTCAGTTGCGAAAGCTGTGAAGTTGGCTGCATTTCTAGAAGGAGAAGGCTTTAAAGATATGACTTACGAAGACGTGTGTGAACTGATCGACTGCCCCTTGCAGCCTTTGACTGATGAAGACCGAGCGTAGAAGAGGAAGAAGAACAACCAGAGGAAACGCACGAAGAAGTCGAAGAACCTGGCCTTACACTTGAATGACTGGCAGCCATTTATGAACATGTGAAAGCAGTCCAACAACTCTAGTAGGAACATGACGATATTATGGTTCGTTGTGTGACCTTCTGCAATTTTCTTGACGATGCCATGACTCCTTACAAGACCATCTTCCAACAAAAGAAGAAACAGCGACAGCAACTCCCCATTACCATGTACTTCTCTTGCAAAAAGCAGCCGTAAAGCTGTCATCAGCTGTGGAATAATTTCCTCTGAAGTATGTACACGTCATCATCACATTCACAGTAAGTTTACCTGTCACGTTCATATAAATTTACGCTTGCACGCTGTTATTAATAAAGTAAAGGGTGGTTTTTTAACAGTTCATGGAGGGTTTATACTGTACAGGTAAAAATAAATGTAAAATACCTATGTATATGAGTATGTACACATCATCATCACCTCATTCACAGTAAGTTCACCTATCACTTTCATATAAATTTACGCTTGTACGCTGTTATTAATAAAATAAAGGGTGGTTTTTTAACAGTGCAGGGAGGGTTTATACAGTAAAGGTAAAAATATATGTAAAATACCTATGTATATATTGAGATCCTACTTCGCGGATTTTCACCTATCGCGGCTGGTCCCAGAACCGAACCCCCGCGATAAACGAGGGAGCACTGAAGTTTTAATAATTTGGTAATAATACAGTTGCTCTGATTGAAATATGAAATCTGGTTCTTCAGGTATGAATAGAAATTTTTTTTCGCATATTTTGCGCGTGAAAGCATTTTTTTTTAGAACGAAGTATATATTGGTATAGTAAATATATATTTTACATTCTGAATATTCATTGCACCATTATATTTAATTCTTACTATGGGAAAGCTTGACTTCTGAAAGAGGACTTTTCTTCACAGTACCATTTCCAAGGGCTTTTCACTGTTGGTCGTGCTGTGTTCACACTAAGATCATATTATTTTGGTATTTTTAAGTGTAGTAATATTCGTTTTATAGCTTATGTATAACTGATGCAAACTAAACTGATTGACTCTCAAAATTTATATTTTAGGTCATACCAAGTTTATGATAGTTCATCTTGTTTATATCTTCCAGCGATAAAAATTATGCTTCTAGTTGCTACATTTTTTAGGATTATGTGTTTTCATTAATTTGCCTATTTATACTTTTTTTCTTTTGTCAAAGACATTTCTGTGTGTAAATAATGTTGGATATGTTAGGCTCTGAATAATTTTATTAACCTATAAGAATGTTCTCTTATACAATATATTTTGCTGCAATAGTTCAATATATCTATAGGCTTTACATACCTGAAGGTAACTCACAGGCACTTACACTATTCTTTGTACCTGACACCATTTACATTATTCACAGTCTATGTGCATTCCCATTCTTTGAGAAGTAAAGCGGTCTTGTTCGCGTTAAGGCTTTTTTAATGGTGCCAGTACCTTCGTTCACCAGGGCCTTTGTACTGTCGTGTGTTACCTGCAACAAATTTGGTATTTGTTATTTTGTAAACAAAATCTAGTACTATCTAATTCTGTTTTGGTGAAGCTTTTCCTCAAAGACTATGCTCTTTACAGGTATGCATCATAAATTTTCTAGGATTTGTGTAAGACTTGTAACGTTTTCATTATAAATTATATATCAGAGTCCTGCACATCCTACCTTTGCATTTTGTTCATGAACAATAATAAGCCCTTATATATTGATCATGGTAAATTAGAGAACCCTGACACTGGTTTTGGAAATTGCTAAGTTATTGACTTAGTCTTGTTCACTATTCATGCTAGGACTTACTATGGATAATTTATTTTTGTTAGCATGTTTGGATTTCGTTTTTTGGTTGTAGAAAGTAGTGATCATTTCCTTCCTCAGTATATGCTTGTCACAGTATAACTCATTGAAGAGTTTAGGAAAGATATGGTGTGATGATACTATGGCAAAATATATTTTGTTACAGTTGTAAACATCTTGCTAGCTTCGGGAGGGAATAGATTTGTTTTCCAAAATGTACTTTTTTACTCAGTACTCTGCAGGGTTGCCTCAAGAAATTAAAAACAAAAGGAAACAATGCTCTTTGTAATATCTACTCATACTCATTGGCTTTCAAAGAAACATTTTGCAATTTTTACGTTTGCCTCTATGCCTTAAAGTACTGTCATCATTGCTGTAAACCAACTTGCACAGTACTTATATTTATATCCCTCTCCTTACATCGTTAATTCATTTCAAGATTGAATGAAAATACTTTCAAAAACAACCTCAACCTCCTTTAAGCCCCTAAGAGGAACCTCATAACTTCACTTATGCAGTAAGTTGTTCGATAGTTCAACAATTTTGCCGTCTTTTTAATAATATTACAGTATAATTTTTAATTGATACTAATATAAAGGAAAACCAAAAAAATTCACTTGATGGGCCGGAGGCGGAAGTTGGAGGAAAAAGTTGTGACTGTCATGTAAATGTACAGTGCATACTATTCATAATATTTTTAAGATTTTAAGCTTTTAAATGATATTACATTATTATTTTAGCATTTATATACATGTGATATTGCACTTTTTATTCTTTTTTAGTGATCTTCAATTTTTTATTAATATTTTATGCTGGCCGACTTACAGTTGCATAAACTTACTTGAGTCAAATTTTATTATCTTTTTATTTTAACAAAAACCTCTGTAAAGTTGAGAGTGATGAAATTCAAAACATTGCAAGGTGAGATTTACCTGTAATGGATATATTTACCTTTATGCATGCTGACAAAAATTGCCATGCTTGTGACTCCTCGCCTGGTCTCAAAAGCAGCACTAGAATATTATTGTTTGGGTATGGATGCAAGAGAGACGTGATATCCACGGATAGACGTTTTCTTACAACCTTCAATATTAGAAAATTACAGAATTAAGCTCTAGACATTTGTTTAATGCTTGATATTTTGACAAAAAAATTAATAGTTACATATAAGCCTTTTTCTTGAAATTCCAACATTCACCAACAGTGACATGTTATAGAGACATACATGCTCTAGTTCGAATTATACAGAGACAGTAATTATTTATTCATAATGTTTTATGGTTATATCCATACCTTGTGCAGTTCGTCTGAAGTGTCCGATGTGCACTCACTCTCATCATCATTTTCATCATCCAGCAGTGTTGTAATTTCTTCTGAATGGTCCATATCAATAGTGATACTCTGACCTGAGACTACAATGTCCCTATTATCTTGCCTATCTCTGCTGTTTCTCTCTCCATCATGTGGTGTTGAGGGATATTCTCTGTTGCTTTGCTGTAGGGGACTTGATTTTGTGTGATGTACAGGTGTATATTTCTTGATATTGTTCATTTCATAGTTCCTGATCATATCCTTGATGGGAACATTGTCAAGTAAGTGATGTGACGTCTGATGAGTATTGGCATTGAAGTTGTTTTCTGTAGTTGTAGTATTGGATTGTGATGGTTCACTGAAGGTGTCATTTGTATAAGTTTCTTCTTTATCAAGAAAAATAAGATATAGAATGAGGTTCGTCATAATTGCATATTCACGTATAAAGTAAACATTTCATATTATGGATGACTTATTACACCCTCAGTGGTAAAGAATATTCATTCAACAAGCATTAGCATGGGATTTAGGTCTCATGCAATTGCAGATTTATTTATTTACTTACGATTTATGCATCTCTATTAATCCCCATTATTTGGGTGGACACAAACGAAGTGTGACTGGGGAATTAATACTAGATGCCCTTCCTAACGCCCCACAGTGGGTTCGATCACAGGCATGTCAACTTCCAAGTCAAGTATTTTAACCATCCGGTCTTATACGAGTGCAAATATATACTGTACTAACTACAAAATCGAGATAGGCATATTGGAAATACATTTGGCTTACCCTGATTGCCAGAACTTTGGTCCATCACTCTTTCTATGAGAATTTTGGGAGGTACGTTGGTTTTGGGAACTTTTTCAATACCATTAAGGATCAAGTTGCATTTGTGGATTTGTGACCAGTCCTTGAGGTAGAACATGAGATAGGTGCCCATCTGCAAGTATGAAGACAGATGGTTTTGTAGCATGCACTATGATTATTTTGAAATAGTAATTAATATAGCTACATCATTAATAATGAGTTTACAATGCAAAATATGTATCTGAAGCAGTATTTATGGCTTTTTTTTAATACTACTGTATAGTGATTAACATCTTGGAAATTACTAGGTAGCATGCTAATATATAAACCTCAAAGAAAGCATTTAAGGCTTTCCCAAAAGATCTCTCGTATTCTTTCTTACAATATCATCTTTGCCCACCTTATTTGTTTAGGGTTGTAATGAATGCAAGATTTCTGAAAAGTATCCTTGCTAAATTTGACAGGGGTTATGAAATAAACATCATTGTCAGCTCATATATGTTAGTTTCTGTAAATTTATCTGATTACTTAAGTGCAGCATTATGTTATTGACTTAAGGTATGGTAAAACAAGTTGTTAATGTATGCCATTTTTTGTGACACTAGAAATCCCAAATAAGAAGATGAACACAAACATGTTGAAGCTGGGGAAGTACTAAGGCTGGATGCCTTTGCTAACCTTCTGTGGTGGGCTTGATCGTGGGTCTGTCACCTTTTGAGTCAAGTGCTTTAGCTATTTTGCTATTGCGATCCCCAGAGTAGAAATTACATGTCTCCAGCTTCGTGTGTGTGTGTGTGTTTATATGTATATTTATATATACTGTGTATATATATATATATATATATATATATATATATATATATATATATATATATATATATATATATATATATATATATATATATATATATATATATATATATACATACACAAGATCCCACTAATAAAATTCCTTCTATTTCCTGAGTCATATGCATATGATAATAAATAGCTGACTTACATTATTATAGTTATATCTGAGCCATACTTTACTTACTCTATTCCATTACAAACCTTAATGGTGATGTGAAGCATTGGGGTATCGCACGGAGTATGTATGTGGGATGTGTGACCTTTTATTCTGACAACTTTTGGAGTAGGAAGCCGTACTGTTGCTTTACAAGAAACTACCTGAGGAGAAAAATATTATACTATATAAGTAAAGGTATTTTATAATCAGTTGCAGACTTAGGTGGACGTAAGTCTAGGGTTTAAAAATCAAGAAGAGGAATTACTTTAACATGTATCATTGTGCAGTGTTGTTGCTTAGGTAAAATAAAGTATGTAGAATTCGAACATAATGCAAATATATAAAAAAAAAAAAATATTTTTGGTTTGGTTTTATAGTCTATTGGTAGTGTCTAATACATATAACCTTGTAAATATAATTTTATTTACTCTCAATATGTGTTATCATAACAGCCTTCCACTCTTTCATAGGTATCTTGGTTGTGTCATGATGATGTGTTTTTCTTGACACTACCAGGGCACATAGTACATAAACCAATTATTTTAGTGTATTATTGACTTCATAATTAAAATTATATATATATATATATATATATATATATATATATATATATATATATATATATATATATATATATATATATATATATATATATATATATATATATATATATATAATCTGACGAACCTCGACTTATATAGGAAAATAATTTCTAAAATCCTTACCAAGGTCTTAACTAACTTAATTCTGGTTATACCGTGTACTGTACTAGAATAAAGACTCAACACTTTAAATACAACCACGTATGAAACATGATAAAAGTAAAACAAACATTGATGTAAAAGCATGAAATATTAAATGTTGTTGTTACTGTATATAAAAATTGACCTGTATAGTTATAATTTTTCGTAAGGTAGGGTTCTTCTTAAATGTGGATCTACTTATTAAGAATTTTCTTGAGTAGACAACCATGTGTTTGGGGTTAAAAAATATAATAGAAAGTTTTTTTTTGCTATGCCTATGCCATCATACTTTATTTTTATTGAAGTTATGTATGATTAAGTAGCATTTTTTATTTGGAATATGTTATATTATATTGTTTTGATTGTTGATTATATTACAGAAAAAAATAGCTCATATCGCATGTGTGTATTGGGATCTAACCTGTCTCCGATATCCAGTAGATATCTATTATGCACTAGATATTTACTCTCAGAAGTAGAATATAAGTGATTATTTCAGACATGTCTCTCAGAAAAAGGCTAACCACTTTGTTTACCTTTGTCACTTATTATCGTTTCGCAAACTTCGTAGGCATCTTACCTGTGATCTGTGGTGATTGTAGTAACATCCCAGTGCACGTGATAATGCCTCAAAAACACTCAAAGACTTTAAGTAAGGTGCATTCAGACAAACCACGCGAGAACTTATGGGCATAATTTCAAGGTGCTCCATTATTACTTATTTGTATGTTAACTTTCCAAGCAAACAAACAAATAAACAACAGTTGTTCCTCAACTGAAATCAGATTTAGTTTTCGAGTTTGTAAATTTGAAGTCTTAGTTTTTAAAAATGTAGGTTTGTCGAAAATTTTCTTCTTTATTTATTATTATCACATCACTATAATCCACTGTCATTCAAGTCTTATTTTAAACTCGTGAATGTTTCTGTTGCCGTCATTTCCTTCCTGAAATATAGTAGAAGAGGCAGTAAGTAGCTGCAAACTGAACTAGATAAGGGTATTAAATGGCACTGATATGAATGAATATCCTGTTGCTCTGGTGGTGTAATAAATTTTTTTTTGTTTCATTATCAGTAGATGTTTCAGAAAACATGGTGGGATGTTGCTAGGAATATGTTAATGACTAATAACCTGTGCGTTGTCCTATCTTATTTCGTTCTTAAGTCCTAGTAAATTTATGGACTATTTGGGGATGATATGAAGGAGGGGATAGAGACGTTTTTCATATGATAGGTAACCTATGTCGTCTTAGCAGGCTCATTCAGTACACCATTAGAAGTGTTATGCCAGTGTAGGAAACTGTATTCTATTTGCGAGCTCACACAAATGTAACTGGTTAGCTCCTCTCGAATAAATAAACAAAGAAATAAGGGAAAGCTCCTACGTAATTTGCAGCACATAAGACGACCGAAAGTGTTATAATGTTCGAAGTTAAACAAAGCTAAATATATTTTGTTTACTTTTTTATTACTTAATAAGCATTTTACTCTTATTATGTTGTTGGAGTCATACAAACACCATCTATGTTTATCCTTGTGTTTTGTGGACGCAGCTGACAAACATTTAGCACTTAAAAACACTTTAATTTATAATAAGGGAATTTTTTAAATGCGCAAATACATGCAGGTTTTCAACTGCATGTTTATATTTTATTATATAGTTAAGTAGAATGCCTTAATAATGATTTAAAACCATTGGTATACTTTGCATGTACAATAAATCAATGACTTGTACCTTGTTTGAGACTAAAAAAAATAAATAAAATGTAATGAATACATAGTATAAGGTTAAAGCAATTAATTGAATCCAGTCTGAGAACGAAACAACAACAAAGAGAATGAACAAATAAACAGAAACTCTTCTGGGAACAGAACAACAAGGAAAATTCACTGTAAAGCTAAACTTTCATTCATATACTTGGTGTTGAAAGTAATAATAATAATAATAATAATAATAATAAATACTATATACAGAAAGTTTAAATCTTTATTTTCTTACACGGATTATCCTATTCCATCCTTCAAATTCACATATGATTCAACTTCCTTTATTATTATTATTATTATTATTATTATTATTATTATTATTATTATTATTATTATTATTATCCACCCCAAGAGTAAAGCTCTTACCCTTTTACCGGCCTTAGTCGCAGCACCACTTTTGATTACACAACGTATCGAATTCTCTCTCGCGTAACGGGATCTGTTGAATACTTAATATACTTCAGCTCTGTGGCACTCTCGTGCCAGGGCATGCACGGACACTCCCTCTGTAAAGCAATATTATATATATATATATATATATATATATATATATATATATATATATATATATATATATATATATATATATATATATATATATATATATATATATATATATATATATATATATATATATATATATGTTAATTATAATTATTATTACTAGTATTATATAATTTATGTAACGTTATTTAATACGCAATAGATCAGAGTACAGCTGATTTCAATAGTTATTCTTAAGGGGGGTTTACGGTCAAACGGTTCGTCGAACGCGGTTCGACAGACAAGTGTTTGAAGTGATGCTCGAACGTGTGAACGGGGTATTTGGTTGTCGAACACGTTCGACAAACGTGTTCGACAACCAAATACCCCGTTCACACGTTCGAACATCACTTCAAACACTTGCCTGTCGAACCGCGTTCGACTAACCGTTTGACCGTGTAAACCACCCCCATTTAAAGTATCTTGGATCAAACCAGAATAGGCACTAGATGTCATTTGTAGGTGCTTAAAATGGGACTGAGGCAAAAAGGCAGATACCTAATATTGGATTGAGGTTGTATTGTAACTTATTTTAAATTTAGGTAATGTAAGGTTAAGGTAAGTTAACTAACCAAAGCGAACAATAAATTTTGAAGGCAGGTGCTAATTCTGGAATTAGCATTAAAGACCTTGTGCCCGCACCATGTACCCATGTGAACAACTTATGGGTGACTCATTCGGGCACTCCCGTTACCCCCCAGGGGAGTATATTGTGACTTTCTCCGAATAAATTGATGCTTTCCCACTCACACCCACCTCGCTCCTTCAGCGGTAGTTAAACACCCACTCGTATTCACAGATTTATTTATTTTTTTTTATACTTTTGCCTGTGACAACATTAATTTAGTTTGTATTTATAAACGTTAATGCTTGCAAGATGTAATTATTGTTGTCATTCATTATTATCTTTCCTTTCGTAGTTATTTTTGTTAATAATTATCTTATCCTTCGCAATTATTATTGTCATTGGCAATTATCTTTCCCTCATAATTATCATTTACAAGTATGCAGTCAGCGCAGAATCATTGATTCATCCTTTTCCACTTTCGAAAAAAAAATTCCGGTTTTCTCTCTAAGAAAAATTTCCCGGTTTTCTCTATTTTCATATAAAAGAAAATACTTAAGATACCGGTTTATATCTATCTATATTGTCAACGACCGGTTTTCATTTGTGGTTGACATCCCCTGAATTCCATTCATTCAGTCTAGAAGCTGGTCCAGAATAACTTTACATCACCTGTGTAAAATAGGCTGTGTGCGCGTGCGTACGTGTGTATGTTTTTTTAAACAGGAAAAGTCATTAATGATAAGCAAAATATAATTGAGAATGCATCCTGTTTGAGTTTACTTCTCTTGTTGGCATATTTATCTATGATAAGGTATTTACAATTATTATATTTGTTGATGATTTTCGTAGTGTAAGTGACGTTACTATTCCCTGATAACTCAGCGGGTCAAGAGAATACACAATTTACCATAATCATGTCACTCACTACCCAGCTTGCCTGGTGCCGGCTCTTCTTAGTTTGGTTTAGACTGCTTGTACACGGTATAGTCTTGCCTGAATGATTTCATATGCTTTCTCTGAGTATTATGGCATTATTCCTGCGGGTTTGGGTCAGGTAAGGTTAAGTTGCAATTTGGTGTAGATAATTCTCGTGGAGTTTTATCCGTCTGGTGAAAGGATTTCATTTTTTTTTCCAATGCCTACACCAACACCGAATATTTTGGGGTATTCGTTTCACATATTTTATTATCCTTTCACATCTGACAAGTCACAACACTCCCCATCTTTTTTTTCGCGCTTG
>JAXCGZ010009612.1:102500-116665 GCA_037179515.1 Halocaridina rubra
TGTCTTTGAACCTTTTCCAGCTTATCCTTTTTGGTGATATCTCTTTCATAGTCTCTCTGCCCCACTTCTTTAACTTAGGTAATCATTTCTTGCTCTTTTATAAGTCTGCCAGGCATTTATGTTTTTTCTCCTCCTATACCTCTTCCAGCATTTGTCTCTATTACCCTCATTATTGAACCATTTCTCTCTGGCATGAATTTCTCCTATTTTGGTGACAGTATGCAACAGTCTGCTATCTTCCCATATTCTTCACAATAGATGTCGTACATTTCTTGTACAGATTTGTTGCTAAATAAGGTCCTTCAGTCAATGACTACAAACAGCTCATTCATTTTTTTGTAATCTCCTTTTGGATAGTTCCTCCTCGTGTACTCAGGCAGAACATCTTCGATGATATACTCCATCAGCAACACTCTGTAGTCACTTTTTCCAATTGGTGGTTCATACTCAAATTTTTCAATATCAAACACATTATCTGTGAATACTAGATCAAGCAGCGATGGCTCATCCCCGCCCCTGGCCCTCGTTGGTTCCAGTACATGTTGGTGTAGGAAATTCCCTTGTACGCAATCTAAGAATCTTGCACAGAAAGAAATGTCCACCATTACTTGAACTCTTACATTTTTCAAATTCTTTATATGCAGTGCAAGCTTTTTATATAGTTTTGAAGAGGATGTCCTCAACACAGTATTCCAGTATATTTGTGCATATAGTAATGGTTTCTGGTAAATGTTTCCAGTTTGTAAACAGATATGATATCTCGGTGTGCAAGAAAATACTATGCAGTCAGTAGTGTATTTCCAGATACGTCATTCATTTGCATTTGATTTAGCTAAAATTTGTATAAAATACGTTTATCAAAATGATCCTTGGTAAAGAAACAGCACACTTTGCAATCAGACCTTTTGAAGTTTTTCCCTTATTTTTACTTGTCACTTGTCTTTGATATTCACATCTCTAGAAACAAGGAAAATTCTGCAGCTCTTCTCTCTCTCTCTCTCTCTCTCTCTCTCTCTCTCTCATTATCCACGAAAAATGTGCTGAACAAACAGAAACTGAAACCGTGTCGCAGGCTACATATTCATGTCATCAAGCCAACTTTGTTACTACAGCAGATAAAAATATGCATATAATAGCAAAGTCAAAACATGTAAGCCTTTTTCCTGTCATTTATATACCAGCCTTTTGAAGTTGCTTGTGGAGTTTTAAGTCTCTCTCTCTCTCTCTCTCTCTCTCTCTCTCTCTCTCTCTCTCTCTCTCTCTCTCTCTCTCTCTCTATATATATATATATATATATATATATATATATATATATATATATATATATATATATATATATATATATATATATATATATATATATATATATATGAATAATTTTTACCCCAACCGGGACTTGAACCTCGGACACATTATATATATATATATATATATATATATATATATATATATATATATATATATATATATAAATATATATATATATATATATATATATATATATATATATATATATATATATATATATATATATATATATATATATATATATATATATGAATAATTTTTACCCCAACCGGGACTTGAACCTCGGACACATTATATATATATATATATATATATATATATATATATATATATATATATATATATATATATATATATATATATACATATATATATATATATATATATATATATATATATATATATATATATATATATATATATATATATATATATATATATATATATATATATATATATATATATATACATACGTGTTCCTCATACGTAGTTATAAATATTGTTAGAAATAATTTAAATCTTTACTCATCTATCCAGAGAACCCAAATGTCGTCAGTAATCACGGAACTCTGAATCAAACTCGAATATCGTTTGATCCACATATCTCTACCACATTCTTCTACTTGAGTGTCTCGTAGCGCCTCACGAGAGCAACAAATTACTCATTATCAAACTTTTGAGCACCGTCAATAATCACGGTAGCAAAAGTATTTCGTAAATCTCGGCTACGACTGATTTCACACATCCTAAACATGAGTGTCTCATAGCATCTCACGAGGACAACTATTTACTCATTATTAAACGTGTATGCACTGTCAATGATCACAGTACCTAATGTATTTCATAAATATTCATTATGACTGCTTTCACGCATTAAAACCACGACACAAACATGAGTGTCTCGTAGCACCTCACGAGATCAACTAACTTTTTGTAAGAAAGTCTCACAAAACTCCCCTCGTTTCTAGGGGTCCTTGGTACTAGGACTAACTTGAGTTATGACTTGCTTTCAACAGTTCTTTGTTCAAACAGGCGATGTAATAAGCGTTATCAAAGAGGTGAAAGGTTAATGACTAAAATCCATTTGCGACTCACATTCCTTTCTCTAAGTCTTCTACAGCCAGCCTCCATAATAAACTACACATTATACATACAAATATATGTGTATACTTGATAGAAATGAATAGGTATACATGCTAAGTCTAAAAGTATACATAAATGCACCTACGTTACAATAAACGAAACTATTATGCAAAACATCATTTACATAATGTACGTAGAAATAAACTGTCTTGAAATATATTCAAGATATCCTGGGCCCCTCCAAAAAAGAAAAAAAAAGGGGGGTCTCCCCGTCAGTGCTATAATTTATCATCTATGATTAAGCTTGCCCACAATTCTTCAACCTTTTGGGCAGCTTGACATTCAAATCTTTCATAATTTGATGATTCTTCTTTGTATACTTCTGACAACAGATACTCCTGTGAGAGCTTTTCAGACTAGACTCTCTGAATAAGAATTTTTCCTTTTAGCAAGAGTGATATTAGAGCTAAGGGGTCAAAAAATATACCCATCAGTGACAGAAGTTTCTGTTTGGTCAACACATCTTCTCTAGCCTTCAGACCTTTCAAAGACAACTTGTCTGTATTAACATTCCAGATTAAACTAAAGATTGGTTCTTTAGGAGATCTAGATTTTTCAGAAAGGCACTGATTCAGTACCTTTTGAAGTCTTGCACTGTTGGAATTCCATGCTTTCAGTGATATTTCGGCCTTTGCCCACTCTACATCTGCAGTATTGCATACATCAAACTGTTTCTCTTCACTGGTACAAGCATCCAACAAATTACCTACATGAACATTCTCCAATATCTCCTCCAACTGTTCTTTTAGAGACTTCATTTGTCCAAAGGCGCTCAGAAAATTGTGTGGGAGAGGAGTGTGGATAGGCTTCCAGGGAACAGAATCAGTAAAACTTCCTATTGTAGTTTTATCTTCGTAATGCACTTCTTGCTTATTTACTCCAATACGATCTGGCTCCCACAGCTTATTAACAGGCTCTATGGCCTCTGCAATCAGCATCTTATTAACAGGCTCTATGACCTCTTCAATCAACTCTTGAGTAAAGCAGGCAAAAACTGTGTTCCTACTCCCATAACACTTTGGCTTTGCACATTACTGGGTTCATGTTGAATATCACGAGGAATATGGCCATACAACATGACACCACCCGGTGTTTCCATAAAATTATAGACATCCCACTTGTTAATACCACTAACAAACTAACTAAAATGTAAGGCACCAAAAACAATGCCAATGTTCTCAAGTGCATCACTATCAATATCTTCATTGGCCAACTTGTGACCATTGGACTTTAACACATTTGTAGCCTTTGCTAGTCCTGGAGTGTGGATGCTAATTACCATATCATCAACTACGAGTAATTTAACTCTGGCTCTTCTATTCCCCAATTTAATAACTACATTTACAACAGGAAAACTTCCTTTCTTCGTTTCAGAACGAAATGCATCAATACCAAGAGACATTTCATCTACTGGACTTAATTTAAGCCTCTCTGCTAATTTCCTAGTTATAAAGGAACACTGGGAACCTGTATCAAAGAATAACCTACTGTTTACCCAAAGATTTCTTTTTGAGCTGCTTACTTTTCCACTTGCAGTAGGCAGAGCACATGAAGGTAAACTCGGCTTCACCATTTGCCTTTATGCTGCATTCATAGTCATCACAACAACATGTTTCTTGTCCTTTTCTGAGTCAGAATGTTCTTGCTCATTACTTGACTCATCTAAATTTGAACCCTTTCCTGACTGTTCATTCAGAAATGTAGGTTCTTCAAACCTTCTACAAAACTTTGACTCTTGTTCATAAAACAAGGCCGCATGATGACCACTTTTCTTACACTTGTTGCAGTTTAACTGAGTGTAACAATTATTTGCATAATGCCCTGACTGAGTACATCTCAGACATTTGTTACTGTCTCTCAATTTGTCTCTGCGTTCATTTATGCTTACTACTTTATTACTCTGCTCAGAGTTATGACCTTGCCAATCAACGACTGTACATTCTGTTTTACTATTTCCTCTTTTTGCAACAGCACCATAACTACCTACACTTTTTATAGGACTGAGTCTCATCTCTCTGGGAGACTTGGATCTCTCCCTTTGTGTTATCTTTAGTGTAGTTGCCTTCTATATGATATACATATTTTCCCAGTTCCTTCAAGAAGGTTTCAAATGTTGGATATTTTGTCTATTTTCATGCTAATCCAGTTCTCTACATCTTCTGGTAATTTCATTATCACGAGTTCTGAAAACACCAAATCAGTGTTCATGTCTCTATAATTTTTCAGACTTCGAGTAATGGCTTTACTTCCTGCTTGAACTTAAAAACTGATGAATAATTAGAAGAGGGAGTTGGAATTGTTACCAATATCCTTGCTTGCATAAACAGCTTGTAGCTGTTGAATACATTCATCATAGCTCTCATTAGCAACAGGATATCCCTTTATGGTGTTGTTGTATGACTTCCGCCATGCTGAAGCCAGAATCTGAAACTTGTAACAGATCTTGAGCGGAAACGGTTGGTCGAGGGCACGGATATTTTATTACAATGTTTGTAGAAAGTGCCAAGGAAATATATGACCGGAACCGTGAGACTTAGGACCTGGCATCGAGAAGGGCAAGAAAGGCCAGGAAGTTAGCCATTTCCTAAACCGCAAGAAATATAAGCAAGTGTTTCGTACGCAGGTACATACCCTGCAGAGATGCCCAATAACTCCTCCCCGGAAGTAGGAGGGATTCCACTTTGAACCTGGCGTTGATTAGCTAGGACTAGATCTGACTGATTTCATTGGAGAATTGGATGTTAAGCCACGCCCTGCCCCTGGGGGTATTTAAAGAGCCACCCAGGGCAGGGACAGTTAGTTAGAACCTTGCCAGGGGCACGAATAGATCATAGATTGTGATAGTCATAGGGTGGGGGCATTGGGGCATTGAGGCGTCGGATGTGTTGTACTCTAAAATAAATATAAGTAAAGGAACTACTGCTTGTCCATTCTTACCTTGTACCCATCAGGTACTAATATTTAGAACCTAATAAACCACGCTACCATAATAATTAAAGTTTATATACGTAGAAGGAAAAGCTCCACGTCAGTGGTGTCATTAGATGGAATAATAAAAGCAATACGACAGTGGTGACAAGCGGTGAGATAACCCAGTCATCTTACAAAGTGTGAGTTCAAGTGGAGGTCCAAAACCTCCACGTCAGTGTCTGGCATCTCCTTAAAGGGCATTTCTCAAGATGGTAAACTTTGTCATAGTTGGCATAGAGGTACTATGTACTAAACTATCAAATGTATCCCAAAACTCGTTCCATTCATCATAGTTTCCAGAGAACTGTGGGATTTTTACTTCAGGAAATCTAGGTGTGGGTTGTCCACTTGGGAGGCTTGAACCTCGGAACTAGGAGCTCTACTACTCTTCATAGTTCCTAACGTACGAATCCGTTCTAAGACAATTAAGCTAATATAATTTACTGTTTTAGTTACATTGTCATGTTCTGTATCTTCCTCTTCAGAATACCTTTTAAGGGGCTTATCCTCAACATAATCTTCATATTTCCTATCATATCTTTCAGTTAGCGTTTGATGACATCTTTTTAAATAAGTAACCACAAGTTTCTCATCATCTTTGGCAAGTTCTGTTTGACATGAACACAATCATGTTGAACCAATTCCCGAAGACGTTGCAATGCCTCAGGTTTAACCAACATATTGAGAAGCAAATAGAACATAAGAGAATAACAAACAAATTGTTGATGTAATTATGTTATCAAAGAAACCACGATCTTCTTCATGCATCCACAAAGCAACAAACATTCACTCTTTAAAGAGTATCAAAGGACAATCTTCCAAAATTTCAAGATAATAACATACAGTTATTCAATTCCGTCAATTATGACGCCAATCCATAAAGTGTAAAACACATTATTCATCAATTAAACGGCACTGTTAAGTCAGCAACAGTTAATGGAAAGTGTAATGTAAACCACACTGTTCCTCCAATAAACGTCACTGTGCACCTAGCACTATGTGTTTCACTACCTTCTGTTTATTTAAGTAAACAAAGGAATCAATACGACATTGTAGACATCGTTAAATAGGAAATATGTAAACACACAAATCCCTAAAAACCACTGTTCACCCAGCCGAAATTGGGTAATAATTTCCAATTTCCTTAGTGGACGCTCAACCACGAAAGTACATTCGTTTCCACAGAGAGAAAAACACTATCCACACGGGAAAAGGATACTCTTAAATATATATATATATATATATATATATATATATATATATATATATATATATATATATATGATTGTGATGCCAGGACGGGCCAAAAAAAGAAAAATTAAAATAAAACAGCCCTCATCGGGCCTGGGCACGAAGAATACATAAAGAGAAACAGAGATGGAGAGTGTTATGACTTGTCAGATGTGAAGGGATAAAAGATATGTGATGAATTATTTCAACAACCAAATAAATTTCAAAGCTATGTTCGCAATATGCATGCAAATATTGTACATGCAATGCATTTTTTCTTTTGTTGAAATATGGACTGTTATCACCGTAGAGTTTCACAAAAACATCTTACAAGGTGGGAGTTTATCTAAATTGTGCATTATCTTCACCAGTACCACACCAATTCCCATCTGGTTCGATGGACCAAAAGCTGTGGAGGATTTCCTATGTGTGCTTACCCTTCGATCTTATAACCCCCAAATTCGGAAATCCTGACACTGCTTCTCTAGAGACCTACAAATGATCTCAAAATTAAATCCTCTACCAATAAAATATAATTAATATCACATGCATAGACGAACATGCATATATATTATAAGGGGGTTTATGAACTACTGATATATCCACAAGTGGAAGGTCCGCTCACCCTCAAGGGTGAACATCCAACAAAAAACTGATATATGAATTATTAAATAAACTCTTCTCACCTTAAATTAAAGTTTCCTCATACAGAATAATAAATTTTCCAACATACATTCTACCTACGAGTGTTCAATTAAATAAGCTCATTCTGTCCCTCACACATACTGTAGTTATAAATATTGTTAGAAATAAGTTAAATCTGTACTCATCTATCCAGAGAACCCAAATGTCGTCAGCAAACGAATCAAACTCGAATATCTTCTGATCCACCTATCTCTACCACGTTCTTCTACTTGAGTGTCTCGTAATGCCTCACGAGAGCAACTAATTACTCAGTATCAAACTTATGAGCACAGTCAAAAATCACGGTAGCAAATGTATTATCGTAAATCTCAACTACGACCGATTTCACACATCCTAAACATGAGTGTCTCGTAGCATCTCAGGAGATCAACTAACTTTTTGTGAGAAAGTCTCACAAAACTCCCCCAGTTTGTAGGGTCCATGGTGCTAGGACTAACTTGAGTTATGATTTGCTTACAATGGTTCTTTGTTCAAACAGGCGATGTAATAAGCGTTATCAAGGAGGTGAAAGGTTAATGACTAAAATCCATTAGCGACTCACATACCTTTCTCTGAGTCTTCTGTAGCCAGCCTCCATAATAAACTACTTATTATACATATGATTATATGTGTATACTTGATAGAAAGGAATAGATATACATACTAAGTCTAAAAGTATACATAAATGCACTTATGTTTCAATAAACGAAACCATTATGCAAAACAACACTTACTTAATGTACGTAGAAATAAACTGTCTTGAAATTTATTCAAGACATATATATTATTTATATACATTATATATATCTATGTGGATGATTATGGCTACTTAAGCAATTGATAGAATTTTTGAAATCGTTAGTACTTTTGAGCATATTTACCTACAAGTCAACTTCAGAGGTTTCTGGTACCTCTGAAGATGAGTAGTAGATAAATATACTCGAAAGTACTAGAATCTCAAAATTTCTTTTAATTTCTGTTTGTAGCCATAACCATCCACATTTGCAATACTCACGTGCTTCTTGTGAAACAGAACCATAAGCTATATATATATATATATATATATATATATATATATATATATATATATATATATATATATATATATATATATATATATATATATATATATATATATATATATATATATATGTTGATCGTGTTGACTCCACTATTGGCTTGAGGGCAGACACGTCTGGTGGTAGTAATGGTTCTGCCTTTAACCTTGCACCTCCCAATAGATCTGCTTCTTTCACTCTTCACCATTCTAACATTTGTGAGCTGAACTCTAATCTTTCGTCTGTGGAACAGCACTTGGACACTTTCCTCCCTAACCTCCTCCTCCTATCTGAAACCCAGCTGTCTAAACATGCTTCCACTGACCCATTTCAAATCTCTCACTATAATCTGTATACTCGTTTTTGTTCCAAAGGTAGGGTCTGTGCATACTGCACATTAACACTCCTACTGCGATGCTCATGGACCTTCTATCTCCTGACTTTGATGTTCTGTGGCTAAAAGTCTATCTCTCCATTACCACTATCTTCCTTTGCTTCTGCTACTGTTCTCCAAACTCCACCAAGTTTGTGTCTTTCTTTGAATATCTGTCCTCGTGCAGTGAGTCCTTGCTATCTTCTCACCCACATGCCGAAGTTCTCTACATTGGAGACTTCAATGTACACCACAGTGAGTGGCTTCATTCTTCTCACACTGATGTGGGAGGAAGCGAGGCCCTTGCTTTCTCTATTACTCATGATCTGGAGCAAATTATCGTCACGAACATGCTGCAAACACTCTTGACCTATTTTTTACTTCTAACCCTTCAAACTACTCTTATTCTGTGCTTTCCCCTCTTGGTAAATCTGACCACTCTATGATCTCAGTCTCTTCCAATTTCGATCCCCCACCACCAATCCCTCCTACTCAGTGCCGCCTTTGGCACTTCGAGCATACCCAACATGAAAATTTGCGTAACTTTCTCTTTGACTTCCCATGGGATGACTACTGCATTCGGTCCTGCAATCCTGATCAGGTAACTCTAAAAGTTACCGAGATCATGACCGCGGGAATGGAGGCGTACATCCCCTCTTCTACAAAAACTTTCTCTCCCCCTAAACCTTGGTTTGACCGTGCCTGCTCCATGGCTATCCAGGCTAGGAATCGGGCTCACCGATCTTACCAAGCCTCTCCTTCTGATTTAACTCGCTCTGCTTTTATTATACTAGGAATCGCTGTACTGCTCAGATTCGAAGGTCTAAGGCTTCCTTTATGAGAAGGAAAGTTGATGACCTTAACTCCTCTCCCACTTACAAATGCATCTGGTCCTTAGCCAAAAACTTCTGTAACTCAAGCTTTCCCCCTCTCATTCATTCTGATGGTTCTATAGCTTGCTCTCCCACTGACAAAGCCACTCACTTTGGCTCTCATTTTTCTGCCAACTCTTCTATCAACGAATCCAGCGCACCTGTTCCTCAGTCTTTACCCCTCTCTAACCCTATGCCCTCCCTTATCCTTTCTTCACGCAAAGTTCATAAGGTTCTTCGTTCGCTAAAGACGAACAAGGCATCTAGTCCCGATGGTATCCCTGCAAGGTTCCTTAAGGAGTTTGCAGATGAACTGACTCCCGCGCTTTGCCGTCTCTTTCACCTCATTCTCACAACCAGTATCTATCTTTCATCTTGGAAGCATGCTCTAGTTCAACCTGTTCCTAAGAAGGGTGATCGATCTATTCCTTCTAACTACCAACCTATTGCCCTAACCTCCTCTATTGCTAAAGTTTTCGAACTTTGCTCAATTCTCACTTCTTCAAACGCCTTGAATCTAACTCACTTATCTCCGATCACCAGTACGGCTTCCGCAAGGCAAGATCCACTGGTGATACCCTGTCCTGTCTTACTCATGTATGGTCATCTTCTCTGAGGAACTATGGGGAATCCTTTGTCGTCACCCTTGATATCTCTAAGGCTTTCGACAGAGTCTGGAACAAGGCTCTGTTGGCCAACCTCTTTGCCTATGGCTTTACCCCTTCTTTCTGTTCTCTGATTTCCAGTTTCTTACTGACCGTTTTATATCTGTAGTTGTTGATGGTGCGACATCTAACCCTTTCTCTGTTACCAGTGGTGTCCGCAGGGCTCTGTTCTTTCACCAACTCTGTTCCCTCTCTTCATCAATGATCTTCTACAATCCCCATCTTCCTCTCTTTTTCATGCCTTTGCTGATGATTCTACCCTTCACTTTTCCTCTGGAGTTTCTTCACAACCTTCATCTGCTACTCGTAATCAATCTCGTATCACCCTCTCTTCTACTCTTAACTCCGATTTGCAGAGAGTATCTGAGTGGGGCACTCAAAATTTAGTTAAATTTAAAGCCTCCAAGACACAGTTTCTGGCTATCTCTTTATCTTCTTCTCCTCTTGATAACCCTATTGTCTCCGAAACTAATGAAATTTACCCTTTTAACTCTATCAACATATTAGGAATCCATATAGCCTCTAACTTGTCTTGGAGGAATCACATAATCCAAATTTCTAAATCTTCATCCAAAAAATTGGGGGTTTTGTTTTGTTTTCGTCATTACTTTTCCTCTTTGCAGTTACAGGTATACCTCGGCTTATGTCGTTTCGAGTTAAGTCATTCTCGATTATACGTCGGTTTTCAGAAAAATATATGGAAAAATAAAAAAAAATATAAATAAAGTTTACTTCATTATAATCAACTTTACGTCTGTCCGCTACAAATATTGGAATCATAATATCACAAGAAAACCATTAAAAGCACATGGTCATGTTACTGTACAATAAATAAAAACAAAAGCACATAAAATCATGTTATTGTACAATAAATAAGAATAAAAGCATATAAAATCTTATTAAAATACGTACAGTAGTTCCAATATCTACCGTTAGGCGTCGTCACTCGTCATAATAATAATACTAATAATGATAATAAAAATAAGAATAAGAATTAAAATGCAGCAGGCATTTGCATTTATCGAAAAGGACTTTCTTTGTTCGAAGGTATGGATCCTAATGCTAAAAATAAAAACAAAAGCACATAAAATTATGTTATTGTATAATGAATAAGAATAAAAGCATATAAAATCTTATTAAAATACGTACAGTAGTTCCAATATCTACCATTAGTCGTCGTCACTCGTCATTCCCGCGAAACCGCTATTGTTTTAAATTGATTAGTTTATGCACAGTATACGTCTGTTTATCGGCTACTCTCATTTTCATTCATTTGTGACCTTATATTTTGCCCCCATGGCACTTAAGAAAATTCCTAGTGCAAGTGCTAAGCGTCATACTATAACGCTGGATGATAAACTGGCTATGATCGGATATTATGAAGAAAATTGAAAAAAGCATTAAGAGCAGACAGCAAAGTTATTTTTAATATAATATTGTCAGGGAAATAGCATGTGACGGTGCATCAGCTGATACGGAAGTAGCAAAACGTTTGCCGATAGAGGTTCGTTCCTAGGCTGCCAGGTGCAGGGAGATTTCCTTGTTTAGGGAAATTCAGGTGGGTACAGGGAAACAGGGAAGAAACTTGAAAATTCACTAAAATCGAGGGAAAATCCAAAGAAGAAAGAGGGAAAATTTAGGGAAATTCTGGAGAACTAGCTATTATTATGCTAATTCTTTATATTTTTACTCTGTGTGGTAATTGAGATGAAGAAATTGCAATGTATATAGCCTTATATATGTATCTAAAACGGGGATATTTTGAGCCAAATAGGGAAATTTTGTAAGCGAATCTAGGGAATTTTTGACAGCTTGACCTGGCAGCACTGGTTCGTTCTCCCGCATCCTACTTCTCTTCTACCGCTTAATGCAATCGGATGTTATGAAGAATATTGAATAAAAGCATTAAGAACAAACAGCAAAGTTATTTTTAATATAATATTGTCAGGGAAATAGCGTGTGGGGGTGCATCAGCTGATACGGAATTAGCAAAACGTTTGCCAATAGAGGTTCGTTCTCCTGCATCCTACTCCTCTTCTACCGCTTAATGCAATCGGATATTATGAAGAAAATTTAATAAAAGCATTAAGAACAAACAGCAAACATATTTTTAATATAATATTGTCAGGGAAATAGTGTGTGCGGGCGCATCAGCTGATATGGAAGTGTGACAAAACGTATGCATCCTTGTCCTCTGCCACCATCAGTGTTGCCAGAATACATGAATGAGAGAAATGATAAATATAAAAAACATACATGTAAGCTGGTAAGTTATTTCAAGTATCTTAAAGATGAAGCACATTTTTATTTAAATTACAGTACTACCATCTTGTAATTAATATATATCTTAAAATGTACCATACATTTGAAAATAAAAACATCCGCTCTATCTGGCAACACTAGCCACCATGCATGTCCCATGCTAAGCCTGTTGCCAGTGGCATAATAGAGTTCATTAATTTGTTTACTGTACATAAATTTAAAAATAAAGATACTACCTGCCCAATGTGTGAACAATGTGAAGAGAGCCTAGAACAGTTTCTACTATTTCGTGAAGCATATGCACAATATGAACAGAATATTGTTTTTTAGCACAACCATGTATAGAAAAGAAAAATTGAAATAATTGCTAATATATTGTTATATAGATAGTGTAGTGAAAAAGACGTCAAAGAAAGAAAAAAATTTATAAAAAGAATTTGTAGAAAAAGAAATCAAATAATAAAAACCGCACAAGCAATTTAGCAAAGCAAAACCAAGACTTGAGAGCCGTTGCAAAAGGCATATCCCACCCAACTATACTACTACTACAGTAAATCTGTATATCTAGGCTAGCCTAGAGACAAGCTAATTCGATTTAAGTTGTTTTTTCGACTTAAGTCATCTCTCCTGGAACCAATTAACGACGTTGGGTGAGGTATACCTGTACTTAAAATTTACAAAGGTCTTATCCATCCCTGCTTAGAATACTGCTCACACATCTGGGGTGCTTCTTCCTTTACTTATCTTTCTTGATAGGGTTGAATCTAAGGCAGTCAGACTCATTACTGATCTTTCTCTTACTTCTAACCTGGAATCTCTTTCTCTTCACCATAAGGTATCTTCTCTTTCGCTTTTCTATCGCTACTACTTCCATCGCTGCTCTGATGAGTTGGCGAGTTGCATCCCTCCCCCATTGCCGAGGCCGCATAACACTCGCCAAGTGGCCCCATCTCACAGGTACTGTGTGGAGATTTGTAGCTCGCGGATTGGTCGATGCAGCGACTGCTTCTTCCTATCTACCTCCAGATTCTGGAATTCTCTTCCTCCTTCTGTCTTTCCTAATTCTTATGACCTTTCATCCTTCAAAAAGCAGATCTATCGTCATCTCAGAGCCTAGTCCTCCATATCTCTGGGTCCTCTGTACTTTGACTGTGTTTTTCTGTCTGTCGTTTTCCTTTGTGTGACATTGCCTCATCTCTGCCTTGTCCCTAACCTTTTTCTTTTTCTTTGTGTTGGTATTTTCTCGTGCCCGGGCCTTTATTGATGAGGGCAGTTTCTTCGTGTCCCGGTGTCACACTCAAAAAAAAAAAATATATATATATATATATATATATATATATATATATATATATATATATAGTATATATATATATACATACACACAGCAATCCCCCCCATTTCGCGGTAGTTCGGTTCCGGGACCCGGCGCGAGACAGGAAAACCGCGAAGTAGGAACACCTTAAATTATTATATATATATATATATATATATATATATATATATATATATATATATATATATATATATATATTTATTTTTTTTTTATTATTATTTTTTTTTTAGATGATTATGACACCAGGACAGGGCAAAAATGATAAAA